>PVKP010023228.1:0-36551 GCA_004027715.1 Plecturocebus donacophilus | reverse complement strand
TCCTTGTGGGGATGGGACCAGCCGAGCCCGTCCGTCCCGTATACTCCGCACCGGGAAGCGCCGCGCTGGGGCGCCGACAAAACAGCCACGCCGGCCAAGAGTCGCGCTAGCGACCCTTGTGGCTCCTCTGCCGGGAATCTCCCGGTCTGTGGGCAACAAAAATTCGTCGGAAAGTGCGGCATCCACTCGTTCTCTGCGCTTTCACTGGGAGCTACATTCCTGAGCTGTTGCTAGTCGGCCATCTTGGATCTCTCCCATGTGTTGCTTTTTATGACATAAGGATGGATTTTACCCCCATCCCAGTGAAATCATCAGTGCATTGACAAAGGAAAGTTCCCAGGCAACTACGAGAAACCAGATTAGATGATCCTCTTGATCTTTGTTTAACCTTTGGCTAGGATTCTTGGTGTCAGCTCGGCTTTTCCACTTACCCTCCAACCTGTAGGCTTCTGTAATCTCTTTGCCCTAAAATAATTATCTGCATCCCTGTGAGCAGTCTTAAGCAGCTCTCCTTGTTTCTTCAGGGAATGGGAATTCTTTTCTAAGTTGCCCCATCAAAGGTACTATGGTTTTTTTACGACAACAGCATTTGTGTTTGTTATAAAAGTATTAACAGTATTGAAGTCGGTATTTTTAACATATTTATAGATGTTACTTGGGGGAGGGCAGCTAATGAAAGCAAGAAGTTCTGAACCTTTGAGCTTTATGCAGTCCACAGAAGTGATCTCTGTAGAGTTGACAGGCGGGTGAGCACCCAGCCAACACACCCAGTTGAATCAACCAGGATTTATTGAATGGGCATCAGGGGCGCCGACAGTCTCCAGGTGAAAACCCCTTCTCTTGAATATGTACAGGTTTCCCATCCACACGCCAAGCTGATGAGGATCCCGTCGTTCTTCCCCAGTCCTGAGGAGCCTCCCTTGCCGTCTGCACCTTCCATAGCCAAATCAGGGTCTTTGGACTCGGAACTTTCAGTGTCCCCAAAAAGGAACAGCATCTCTCGGACACACAAAGATAAGGGGCCTTTTCACATACTGAGTTCAACCAGTCAGACAAACAAAGGATCAGAAGGACAGAACCAGGCCCCTGCGTCCACCTCTGCCTCTACCCGCCTGTTTGGATTAGCTAAGCCAAAGGAAAAGAAGGAGAAAAAAAAGAAGAACAAAACCAGCCGCTCTCAGCCTGGTGGTGAGTCACCCACACCTGCTCTCCCCTGTGGCCGTGGTGTCTCTGCATTCTGACAGAAGGCAGGTTTTAGTGGCACAGGGCGGGGTTGAAAAGGGTACAGTTCAGATGCGCAGAAGACAAGCTGCCATCCTTCTCACCAGCTCCACTTGCTAAGAGTGCTCATCAGCAAGCGTTAACCCACCCTGGCCGGGCACGGTGGCTCACTCCTGTAATCCCAGCACTTTGGGAGGCCGAGGTGGGCAGATGAGGTCAGGAGTTCAAGACCAGCCTGGCCGATATGGTGAAACCCCATCTCTACTACAAATACAAAAAATTAGCTGGGTGTAGTGGTATGCGCCTGTAGTCCCAGCTACTTGGGAGTCTGAGGCAGGAGAATCCCTTGAACCTGGGAAGCGGAGGTTGTAGTGAGTGGAGATTCAGCCACTGCACTCCAGTCTAGGGGACAGAGCAAGACTGTGTCTCAAGAAACAAAACTCCATTCTGTGTGGCACATGTGCAAAAGCAGAGAGCATGGGTTTCATTTTCAAGGCATTATCCTATTGAGGAAGTGGAGCTCACCTCTGAAGTCATTCAAGTCCTCCTTGCTTTTCTGGGCCTAGAATAGTCATTGATCACAGCTAGCGCTTGGTGCTTTAACCCTCAAATGACTGTATGAAGTTGGCGCTGTTAACCCCAAGAGAAATCAGGAACCTGAAGCTCACAGAGATTAACTAACGTGCCGGGGTCACAGAGCCTGTGGTTGAATTATACTAGATGCCTCCCTGTTGATGTGCCACTTTCCCCCTGAACCCTTCTCTTTAGGATTGATCTCTCCTTTCTATGTGGGAGATTATTCAGGCCTCTCTAAATTCTAGTGCTTACATCAAAGTTAAAGGGCACATCAGACAGGGAAGGATAGCACTGAGCCTTGTTAACCAAATTTGTTCAGAAACCCCGGTGTGCAGAAACTCAGTTGCCCACAAGCCCCCATCACCTGTTTGCATTACAGAAGACTTTGGGTTGGGGAGGAAGGTCAGTGAAAGGAGCGGTTTTTCTGAATTTTCTTCCTTTTCACTTTTTCAGATGGTCCCACATCAGAAGTATCAGCAGAGGGTGAAGAGATCTTCTGCTGACCCTCCTCTGCTGAGGCAGCTGCCTCCTAGTCCTGGCCAGCCCACCTCTCCTGCTGTCCCTGCGTGCACAAGTCTCTACACTGGACATCCACTGCTCCTCAGCGTCCAGTCCTCCTGGGCAGCCCCAGGTCCTGGACAAGAAGGAACAGATGATCTGAGTGTCAGGGTGGGGAAGGAGGCCCAGACTCTGCTTCGGCCATGACTTGTGACTGCCCAGGACTCTCAGGTTGGGCTGGCCCTACTCAGGATTACACTGAAAGTAGTCGCTCGTAAGTACAGGTGATGGTTTTGGACACGTCAGGAATTCCTAAAGGCTGAAAAGAGCATTTCCAAGTAAGGTCTGGAACTCTGACTGTTTTTTATTTGGGGGAACACAAAACCAAACAGCAGATGTTCCAGACTTGACCTGTGTACATACCCGGGGACCTGTCTGCGTACACACGTGGGGAATGCCACAAGAGGGCCTGGTCTGCACCAGCCGACTGGTCAGCTTAGCTCAGCACAAGGGCAGTGCCTGGACTGAGCTGGAGCCCTTGCACATCAGTACTTCACCCAGTAATCCTATGAGATTGGTTTCCTTCTAAGCCCACCCTGTGCACATATCACCCCTATTTTGCATGTATTTCTCATTTCATTTTAGAAGGGATGAGAGACATTTGTGAAACAGTGAGAGAAAGCTTGATGTGTATAAAACATGTGGTCTGCACCACCTTGATCTCGGTTTTTCAGGCACTAAAGCAACAAAAAAACCCATAGTATCTCATTTCGTCATCAAATCCAGAAGAAATATGCTGGTTTTCCAGGATGTTGACCCACGTTTTGGCCACAGATTAAAGTGAAGAGGCCTAGTCACCGTTATCCCTGCAGCATGACATTTTGGTTGTCACCACTCAGAAGAGACCACGGCCTCTTGGCTGTGATCCTGAGCCTTCGTCGAGGCTCTCCCAGATCGCAGCCTCCGGGCCCTTGCTGGGTGAGGGCGCGCCCTGTGGGTACACCACCGCCAGAGGTCAGCCTCCCACCCAGGCCAGGCAGAAGCTGTGCTCTGGAGTTAGAACAGCTGGCTGAGAAGTGGGTTCAGGTGAAGGGTTAAGCCGTGTAGCAGGTCCTGCTAGTATAGACCTGGAGAGGAGCTGGTCTGGGGGGCTGGGTTGTGAAAGTGCCCTTTTAACGTTAGGAGGCCTTGGCAAAATTGGATTTCTTCAAAAATGTTTTCAATCTAAAGGTCTGTTGTTGAACTGTACGCTGCCCCTGAAAGAGGTCCCAGATGCTGCCTGCTGCTCGGCTGCGCTTTTCCCGCGGTGTTTTGGTCTGTGTTGGCTTGAGGCTTTCCCCAGCTGGTGTGCGCAGGACAGTTCATGGTGACGTTTCCCTCTGAGGCCCCGGACACCAGAAGGGAGGCTGTGGAAAATTCTGTGCTTCAAAAGTGGCCTTCAGTTCTTGCTTTTTTACCCCTCAGAAGCATGGGGCTTTGAGCACACTTAAAGAAAAATCTGTAACTTGGTGCTTATTGATGAATTGCAAGCTGGCCTTGCAGATGGAGCTATTTATCTTTCCGTTTATTTGAAAGAGGTCTGGTTTGAAATGTTTAGCCTAGATTTTATTTATTGTATGTGTGTGTTTGTGTTTTTCTTAAGGGTGAACCAGGACTAGCCCGAGTCTAAACTTATCAATGCACAGTGAAGTGACAGCCAGCACCTCACTCTGTGTCTTTCCAAGTGCCTTGAAGGCCCAGATGAAATTTTAAGGGGAGGGGTCCATGTCCTTCCCTCCCCCACCCCATCTTGTTCTTTAATCTAAGGATGTCTTCTCCCTTGAGAATGAAGAAGCTCGCCACCTCTGCGCTACCTTTGCCTTTTTTTTGTCACGGAGAATTCCTACCCTTTAGAAACAGACTTCAAGGCCAAAACCTGCTGATTTTTCTGTTGAAAACATCATGTCCCTTTGCAAAGACCCTAAACAGAAAGTTAAGTGGCTTTCTTTCACCAATTCATGCAACTCCAAGTTACAGCTGAAACTGTTGTGACTTTCCTGAGACCTACCACGGGGCTTCGCTGTCTGTTCTGGTCACTGGCTCTGAGTTCCCCTCCTGGGGTTCGCAGGAGGGAGGTACTGAACCCGCATTCTTCTCATTGTAGATGTAGGCCAGGTGCCCCCGTTCTCCAGGTTTGGAATATTAAGGGGTTGGTGCTGATTGGATTTACTCACGTACGTGCCCTTGACAAACACAGCGTGGACACTGAAGTTACAGCACGTGGCCAGAGCTTGACCTCCCTGTTAGAGTGCCTTTTACCACCAGCTGCGATGTATCACCTGCCTTGGTTGTTTTAGTGGTCTTTTTTAAAAATAGAGCTTTCACCTCTGCCCAGACCCCACTAACTTAAAATGATTTGGCCTGGTTCTGGTTGGCCGTGTTTAAAATCAGAAGGTGGTGCCGGAATTCCCCCAAGCCACCCGCCTTCATGCAGGCATAGTCTCTGCGGTGCAGAAAGAGCCGCTTCCCAAGAACTGTGCTCACAGACCTTTGTCCTCTCCTCCCCTCCTGGAAGTTGTCCTCAAGGGGATTTGTTCCTGTGCTCGGGGTTTAACTGGGATGGTGGCTGCCTGTGCCTTTGCTCACGACCTTGACAGTGCTCGCGTTGCTGGATCTAATGGCCTGTTTCGGTTTCTCTCACATGAGAAGGGGTTGTTTTCTGGGGTGACTCGGACTGCATTCCCCGTGCTGTTCCCACACCAGGATGCCATGTTCTCCAAGCTGATGAAATCAGGTACCCGAACTTGTGCTTATTTTGGGGGGAAAGATGCAATTACTATCAAGAGTCCCCAGATTTTCAGACTCGAGTGACCTTCCTGGAGGGAGGCTGCATCTTCTCTGAATTCCAGTCATCCCAGTTGGGTGACATGTGCACTTTAAACGCTCTCCATCGGTTGGTTTAATTTTCAAGACAATCAAATGTATTGGCTGTTTTCTTAGAAAACGGAGAGGGTTAAAAACATGCAAACTGCCACATTCAACCTTTGCCAGTATTTCCTCTACCCCCATGAGAGCTTTTGGCGGGAAGAATCCTTACCAAGATTTTTTTTTTGGAAAGGTACGAATCTTACCTTTTTTCCCCTTATATGTCTCAGGGTAATACTGTTGAGTCACCCCTTTGCTATTTGTTACCTTCCTGAGGCCTCAGTATTCATCATGAGCACAAAGTTTGGAGACCCTTGCTTGGCTTTGTGTCTTCATGTGGGAGGGGAGGTGTTCGTGTGTGCAAGGTCCAACCTGATAGGCCCTGCCTTAGTACAGGGTGGGACCACGCCCTTAGGGGCCAAAACTGGATCCAGAAGTTGCTGTACACAGAAGTGCTTTCATCATTTTTGTCTCTAGGGCTTTTTCCCTTCAGGTCTTTCTTCCCAAGGATTTTGGTATTTGCGTTGGAGTTGAGGTTTACTCTCAGGATGGGTGATCCATCTGTGCCCAGAGAACAGCCAGGCCGTGGGAGGAGGTTTAGAAAGAGTCCTGGTGAATGGGCTTCTGTGGTCAGAAGGAGAGTGGCTGTGAGGTGACAATGTGCACCCTCTGCATTTGGATGTCCTTGGAATGCGGGAGTCTAGAGCTGACTAACCCTGTGGGTGAAAGGGGGGCGGCAGCTGTGGAGATGTGTGTGCCTTGCCTTCGTTCCGCAGGACTGCCTAAGTGTGCAGCCACCTACGGGCATGTCCCAGCCAGAGCCCCCATCCTCAGAGACAAAGGAGGGCAGAGAGTTTGGGCTTGGATCTGAACTTTCCTTTCAATGTAGCAGAGCATTCCTAGTTCACCAGAGCCTTGGAGTCCACTGCCTGCTGGCCAGGCTTTATAATGAAAAGTATTTTAATGCTGCCATAAGAGGGAGGAAAAAAAAAAAAGGAAGGGAAGATAAAGGCATCTTTCCAATTACTCATCTGTCAAAAGATTGACAGGCCCTGAAGGGGGCTACCCGTCACCCCGTCTGTGTCCCCTGCCTTCGAAGTGGGTGACCTGCCCTACAACTGGGTGGGGCCACTTGTGCTGCAGTCCCAAGGGACTTCTGCAGGAAGCACTCACCCCAGCCCTTCCCGGTGTGAACTTTTCCCCTGCCTCTCACCTGAGGGCGAGGGCATGCCCGGTGAGTTTGCCTGCGGTTCAGGCTTAGCCCATGCTCTCCTGTGCGCTGCCGCCTGTGGGGTTCACAGGGGAGATACGGGGAGGAGGGTGGTTGGGACACCCCGGATACCTCTGCTCTCATCGCTTGTTTCCAGATGCTCTATGGCCACTTCTGTGCTAAACCCTATTAAATAAAAAGAAGGGTTAAAACCCAGATGCTGTATATTAATTTGTAATTATGTATAAAGTGAAGCAGTTTTAAACTGTAAAGGTTTTTTTCAGTGTGTTTTCTGGAATTTTGCCACAGCATACTGGCTTTGTATTTTATTTATCTTTCTTTCTAGTTATCAGCTTCAGACTCTTGTAAAGTCCCCCTCAAGCCCTTTCAAACAAAATAAATTCCCTGTGAAGTCTTGGTGCTATGATTCATTCCTGTTCCTGGAGAAGGGATACTCCCCTTCCACCCCCAAGCTCTGGAGGGGAGGCTTCTCCCAACGAAAGGGTTTATTTCTGTAGTTGCGGGAGCCAGATTTGGGGAGGAGAGGCCTTCTGCACCGAGCAGCTGCCTGGGACGCGTTCTCTCTTGGAGCGAGACTCAACCCCGAGAGCGACTGATCAGCCCTAAAGTCAGTTTATGCCAAGAGCCCAAACTTTGTATTTCCAGATAAATCAATGCAGTGACCAAAACTTTCCCATAGAGCCTGCGACTGCCCTTAATGTTAATTCATCTTCCTTCGCTAACATTCTCCACCCTATCCCACCCCCAAACTAGAGCAACTGTCAGAAACTAATTCAGGAAGAAAGATCCTCCAGGCATAGAGCTCCTGGGTGATTCACCGGGTCTGAAACCGGAATGCCAGGACTCTCTGGAGATGCACAGGGTGTGAGCTGTTACCAGCTCCCCCTGCACAGCCTGTGGCTTCCTGTTTTAGATTGCTGGCTTCCTACTCTTCTGAGTCTGCGCCTTCTAGACCTGTGGGAAGGCCCTTAAATCCAGCTGGGCCTTGGAGAACTGTGCAGCTCAGAGTAACACAGAGAACATGGGCAAAACTGCCCAGAGTCCCTGCTCTGCCACTTCCCGGCTCCCCGCCCCTGCCTGACCAGCAGTCACCAAAAACAAAGTCCTGGCTGGGCACGCGGTGGCTTACGCCTGTAATCCCAACACTGGGAAGCCAAGGCGGGTGGATCATGAAGTTAAGAGATGATTGAGACCAGCCTGGCCAACATGGTGAAACGCCGTCTCTACTAAATATACAAAAATTAGCTGGGCATGGTAGTTCGTGCTTGTAGTCCCAGCTGCTAGGGAGGCTGAGGAAGGAGAATCGCTTGAATCTGGGAGGCAGAGGTTGCAGTGAGCCGAGATTGTGCCACTGCACGCCAGCCTGGCAACAGAGCGAGACTTTGTCTTTAAAAAAAAAAAAAAAAAGGCCTTCCCGGCTGCCGAGTGTCTTTTGTTTTACCACGAACTGGGAAGTGCACAGGTTTCTGCACAGTCTTGTAGCTCTGGTGATATGCCTCCCCCCAAGCCAGTCAAACCCTGGCCTTTCTTCTCTCAGTTGCTGCTTTTGGCTGTCCCTGCTGCCCTGGAGTCTCCTCCCCCACAGCAGCCTCCTGGCCTGGGTCCACGGTGGCCCTCGTCCCACCCAGACCCCCTCAGCAGGGCGAGGAGTGGTTCCCATGGCCGCCTCCGCTCTCCACCGCAACTGGCTCTGAGCCAGGGACAGCCTCTGTCCGGGAGGCAGACAGACCAGAAGGTTCCATTCTTCTCTTCCAGAACAGCAGAGGCACAAAGCGCAGAGGGCCCCAAGGACACTAGACAGCCATTCAGTGGGGACCCAAGTCCATGCCCGCTCCTGATGGAGGCTGCTGTGCCCAGAGCCTCTGCCACAGCTCAGACCCGACTGCCAAGCGGCTCCTACGAGCCCGTGTGAAGGTCCCTCATCCCCAGGACAAGACCGTGGCCTGGGGCGGTCACCTGTGAACTAACGGGATGCTGTCTGCAGCCACAGCCCTGCCAGAAAGTGAGTGGGAGCCGCTGTTGGTGCAAGAAGAGATCTAAACCCGAGTGCGGGGAGGCCCTCAGCCGGCCCGGAAAGCCGAAGGGCCCGGGAGGAGCTTGGGAGGGGCGGAGGCCTGCAGCGCGCAAGCCTTGCCATTTCCCGGCAAGCAGCCACAGCAGCGAGGCCGGCGAGCTGGGCGGCAGAGCCTTAGACCTCAGACCCGGCGCTTCCTGAACTCCCTGCCCGGGGGACAGCCCCTCATCCGCCTCTGCACAGCAGGAAGCCCTCCGGAGCCCTCCCCCAGTCCGCGTCCAGCTGCTGCTGTTGGGAGTCTTAGGGGACGCCTTTGTCCTTAACATTTGACTCCTTTCTTCCGGGGCACGGCGGCAGGCCACCCAGAGGGCACTGGAGCAGTCCAGTTCCAGCACCATCCTGCCACCCCGTGGGTGTCCCCCCAGGCCAGAGAGGAGGCTCGAGTGGGAGGAAGTGGGCCCCAGGGCCCCAGTGTGGGGCCCTCCGTCCCTGCGTCCCCACCCCCGCCGCCATCCCCGGCTGCCTTTGGTATCCAAGTGACAGCCTGGGCGCCTCCCAGCCCGCTCAGGCCTCCTCCTTTCATACGGTAACGGCCGCCCCACACAGCCCTCGTCCGCAGATGGGTGGGCTGCCCCTCCCTCCCCGTGCCTTTGGGAAACTTGCCTCCTTCCTGGGAAACAATCTGGACCGGGCACAGGGACCCCGGAGGCCTCAGTGGGAGAGCTGTGGGGAGGGGGTCCCAACGCAGCGCCTTGGAATGGGCCAGCTGGAAGCCAGGCCTGCTTTCTTCTCCCTCCCTGGTCACCACTTCCCTTTGAGCTGTCCCTGGACTTCCCACCCTGCCCCCAGCTGCAGAGTTCGAGGTGGCGGTTGCCTGGACAACCTCAGTTCTTCTCTGTGGTGAAAAGGAGCGGGCTGCCAGGCAAGTGAAACGTGGCTGCCTGCACTGAGGAGCCTGGGAGGGGGCCACGCTGGGTCCTCCCGTCGGGGACAGCTCTGGACAGGGGCTGAGGGGCCACGCGGAGGCACCAGGATGGGCAGAGTCCAGACCTGCCGTTCATAGCCGAGTGGCCAAACTATTAAACCTCTGCCTGCGTTTCCTCTTTCCAAAGGGACTGATGTGTCTGCGGGTGGCGCACACGTTGTCAGGATGCTGAGGAGATGAGCCGAGTGCTCCGTCTGGGGCCCGCACACCCGCCTGGAAGCCCCTCCGGGGAGCAGTGGGACAGCCGCCACAGCAGTGGCCCGGGCTTCACGTCCCGAGTCTGGAGAGAGCTCTGCAGGGGGCAGACTCGTCCTCCATCTTTCTGGGCAGCACACGGCCACACGGTCTGGCTCAGAGCAGCCACTGCCACTTCCCTTCACTTAGCTCTTCACGGTCACTTTCCCCAGGGCGAACGTGTCCCTACCTTCCCGTCTGCTCCCTTAGCGGACAGGCCTGCACCTCGCCCAGAATCAGATGACGCTGGCATCTCCAGCTCGCTCCGGGCACCCGCCGCGCTGAGCCGTCCTTGGTCCGCTCCCCGGAAATGGGCTGAAGGTCTCACCCACACGTTCATTCCAGAGTTGGGAGCTGGGAGTCAAGGATGGGCAGGGCTATCCCAGGAACCTGGGGGGACACCAGTCTGCTACCAGAAGGGCCAAGGCTGGAGGGTGGACATCAGGCTGCTGCCACCCTACCTAGGACCAGGGAGCCCAGGGGCTCTCACCCTCTCCCACTGGGATGAGAGGTGCTTGGGGAAGCCAGGCCGAATAGTCCACCTGCTAGGTCTGCAAACAGATAGTTCACACCCTGGGACCCCACGCCTGTGTGTCCTGAGGCAACAGGCTTAACCTCTCTGGGCTACGTTAAAAATGGGGATAATGACACCTACCCCATGCAGTGATTCTAAGAAAAAAATAATACTCCCTTTCTTCCTCATTGGCAGAAAGAGAATGACGACAGATGTCCTCACAGTTCCCTCGCGGGGCTGCCAGGTGTGAGCACTGCCTGTGATGTGGAGGATTCCATGTGGTTTCAGACGCATCTGGGTCAAAGTTTTTCAATATTTTGCTGCCACCTTAGAATGAGTTCTGTCAGGCCTCGGGGCTCAACAGAGTGGGGCACTCACTGGGAAAGCCACAGGAGCCTCGTACCCATGGTCTCGGGTATGTAACATCCTGAAGGGGTGGAGTCTCCCCACTGGGTGATAGCAGGGCTCGTGGAATTCAGCTGGCCCAGCCAGAGCCAGGCACAAACCCACACAGTGGACCTGGGGTTTCCCCCAAGACCAGTGTTTTCCAAAGGACAGTCATTGCGTCTGCTGCTTTAGAATGATCTGGGCTGTCGGTTAAAATGCCTATCCCTGGGCCCAACCCCAGATGTGATGGATCAGCATATCCAGGAACAAAGCCAAGGAACTGACATTCTTTTTGTTGTTAAGTCTCGCTCAGTCGCCCAGGCTGCAGTGCAATGGCGTGATCTCAGCTCACCGCAACCTCTGCCTCCTGGGTTCAAACGATTCTCCTGCCTCAGCCTCCCGAGTAGCTGGGACTATGGTCACCCTCCACCCACGGGGGCTTCACCGTGTTGGCCAGGCTGGTCTCAAACATCCGACCTCAAGTGTTCCACCCATCATGGCCTCCCAAAGTGCTGGGATTACAGCCATGAGCCACTGCACCTGGCCGGAATTTGCATTCTTAACCAACACCCTGGGGGTTTCTTACTAAAGTTTGAGAGCTGCTGTGCGCATCCTAAAACAGTTGACCCTTGAACAACATGGGTCTGAACTGCACTGATCCACTTACAAGGGGATGTTTTCAACCAAATGAATGAAATGCTGACTGAACTGTCCGCTGGGATGCACGGCAGACAGAGCCACCCATTCAAGTGAAAAAAAGGGAGCTGAAACAGGGAGCCAGGTGATCAGGCTCGCCGGGTTCCATCCCCACAAAGACCAGCAATCTGAAATGCTCTAGGCTGAGAGTATCGCAGCAAGCACAGCTGGACCCGGGACGGTCCAGCTCTGTGGGGGGAAGGGCATTGGCCATTACCGAGGCAGTCCTCCATTACCAAGGCAGTCCACCACTACCAAGGTGGTCTGCCATTACCGAGTCAGTTCTAACTGTACCTCTGTAAATAAAACTGCAAGGAATTTCATACAGCAGCTGGGCAGAGCCCACCACAGCTCAGCAACACCTCTGCTGGCAGACTGTGACTAGGCTACCTCCTCGCTGGGCAGGGCATCCCTGAAAAAAAGGCAGCAGCATGTCAGGAACTTATAAATAAAGCCCCACCTTCCCAAGACAGAGCATCTGGGGAAAAAGGCGGTTATGAGTTCCACTGCAGCAGACAAACATACCTGCCCAGCAGCTCTGAATGGAACAACAGAGCTCACAGCTCAGCCCTTGAGCTCCTATAAGGGACAGACTGCCACCTCAAGCAGCTCCCTGACTCCCATATATCCAAAGAGGCACCTCATAGAGGAGAGCTCAGGCTGACATCTGGTGGGTACCCTTCTGGGACGAAGATAACAGAAGAAGAAATCGGCAGCAACCCTTACTGTTCTGCAGCCTCTGCGGGTGATCCCCAGGCAAGCAGGGTCTGGAGTGGACCTCCAGCAGTCCTACAGCAGAGGGGCCTGACTGTTAGAAGGAAAACTAAAGAACAGAAAGAAATAACTTCAACATCAACAAAAAGGACATCCACTCAGAGACACCATCTGAAAGTCACCAACTACAAAGACCACAGGTAAATAAATCCACAAAGATGGGAAGAAACCAGCGCAAAAAGGATGAAAACACCCAAAACCAGAACGCCTCTTCTCCTCCAAGGGATCACAACTCCTCACCAGCAAGGGAACAAGGCAGGATGGAGAGAATGAGTGTGATGAATTGACAGAAACAGGTGGGTAACAACAAACTTCTCTGAGCTAAAAGAACATGTTCTAACCCAGTGCAAAGACACTAAGAAACTTGAAAGGTTTGACGAAATGCTAACGAGAATAAACAGCTTAGAGAATAATATAAATGACCTGATGGAGCTGAAAAACAACATATTCCACTTTATGGATCCATCACTGTTGGGAACTTAGGTGTTTTCAAATTTTCCTCTTCTGAATAACATACAGTGTTGTTTTTATAACATCCTTCCCTATTTTAAAGTAAAATGTATTTATTAAAGAAAATGTAGAAACTACAGATTAATAGACTTTCTAGATGCATATGGGTGCCAAGCTGACATGGGGTGGGCTTGTGATGGTTAATTGTGTCAGTTTGGCTGGGCTAAGCAATGCCCATTATTCCTGGGTGTGTCTGGGAGGGTGTTTCCAGAAGAGATGAGCACTTGAATCAGTAGATGAGTAAAAATTGGCCCTTATCAGTGTGTGGGGGGGCACCACCCAATCCATTGAGGGCTTGAATAGAACAAAAAGGGGAAGAAGGGCTCTCTCTCCCTCCCTCTCTCTTTGCAGTGGTTACATCATCTCCTCCAGGAGATGTACCAGCGGCCCCCACCCCAGTGCTTGGGGTTTTGCACTTATGCTGGAACTTACCCATTGGCTGGCCTGGTTCTCAGTTCTTCAGGTTTGGACTGAAGTTACTCCACCAGCTTTCTGGGCTTCTGCTGATGGCAGATTGTGGGACCAAGTCTCCAGAATCACCCAAGCAAACCCTGCATAATCAATCTCTTAATTCTATATGTAAGTGGCTGGGTATGGTGGCTCACGCCTGTAATTCCATCACTTTGGGAAGCCAAGGCAGGCGGGTCACCTGAGGTCAGGAGTTCAAGACCAACTTGGCCAACATGGTGAAACCCCATCTCTACTGAAAATACAAAAATTAGCCAGGTGTGGGTGCCTGTAATCCCAGCTACTGGAAAGGCTGAGGCAGGAGAATTGCTTGAACCCAGGAGGCAGAAGTTGCAGCAAGCCCAGATCACGCCACTGCACTCCAGCCTGGGCAACAGAGAGAGACTCCATCTCAAAAAATATACAATAATAATAAAAGATACAAAAATTAGCTGGGTGTGGTGATGGGTGCCTGTAGTCCCAGCTACTGGGGAGGCTGAAGCACAAGACTCGCTCGAACCTGGGAAGCAGAGGTTGCAGTGAGCCGAGATCGTGCCATTTGCACTCCAGCCTGGGTGACAGAGGGAGACTCTGTCTCAAAAATAAGAAGAAAATTATGTAATTGATGCAGCTTTTTGGAAAATATTCCAGCAATTCTTCAAATGGTGAAACATTGAGTGCTGATATCTGCCTCAACGTGGGTGAATGCTGGAAACATCATGCTAAGTCAGATGCCACTCACAAAGGACGTGTCATTTACTCCTTTTATGCAAAATGTCCAAATAGGCGAACAGAGACTCGAAGTAGATTAGATTAGTGGCTGCCTAGAACGGGGGAGCCGGTGGGAGGGATGGTGAGTGACTACTCATAGCTGTGAGGTTTCTTGCAGGGCTAAGAAAACTATTCTAAAATTGACTGTGGTGATGCGTACCACTGTGAATATACTAAAAACCACTGATTGTACCCCCCCCCCACCTTTTTTTTTGAGACGGAGTCTCACTGTCACCAGGCTGGAGTGCAGTGGCATGATCTCGGCTCGCTGCAACCTCCACCTCCCAGGTTCAAGCGATTCTCCAGCCTCAGCCTCCTGAGTAGCTGGGATTACAGGCACACACCAACATGCATGGCTAATTTTGTATTTTTAGTAGAGATGGGTTTTGTCATGTTGGTCAGGCTGGTCTCGAACACCTGACCTCAGGCGATCTGCCCACCTCGGCCTCCCAAAGTACTGGGATTGCAGGGGTGAGCCACTGCGCCCGCCAATTGTACCCTTTCAGTGGGTGGATTGTATGGTATCTGAGTTATGTCTCAATAAAACTGTTATTCATATTAACAAGGGGACGTGAGGAAGCTTTCATGGGTGAGAGATGTTACTATAATGATTGTGATGAAGGTTTCATGGGTATAGACAGATGTCAAAATCTACAAAACTATAGAATTTAAGTATGTGTAGTTTCTCTGTACATCAATTATATTTCAGTAAGACTGTTTCTAAAAACTACCTACAGTGAATATCTAGAAATAAGCACAATTCACATTGTGGTCCATCCTCCCAGTCTCTCTGCTATAAACACACACAGTTTTACATAATGGGGTCATCCTGCCTTTTTCTACTTTATATCAAGAGCATCTTTCCAAGTCACTGACTCTACGATGGATGGTCACATAGCGTTTTCTGTGCAATAACGTCGTTAGCTTATTCCATGCAGGGTTATTTACAATGAGACAACTGAGCTGTTTCCAGCCACAGGGTCACCCCCTTCCTGTCCTTGCCTTAGACAGAGTTCCAGCCCCACTGCTGCACCTGGCGTGGCCTCCTCTGGAAAGAACCTCAGATTTGGAGCCTCTGCCAGGACAGGGAGCCTGTTGGAACCAGCCCAGGGCCAGCCGGCTCATTCCTGGAATTCCTGCCTCCTCTCACTGCCCTGGATTGGCACCAGGTGCTGAGCAGGGCTCATGCCAACTGTGGGCATGGGCTCAATGCCACTGCTTCCTCCTCCACATCAAGGCATCAGCCTTACCTCGTCCTGAAAGGCAGAGAGGAAACCCAGCTAAATCCCACGCCCAGCTCTGGGCTGGGTTCTGAAGGGAAGACCCGGCCACTGATCGGCACTCTCGGTTCATGTGTCCTCCTAAAACAAATGTGAACAACCGTGTGCCTTTTGTGGGGTTTGAGGTCTCTCTCTCAAATGGTATCACAAGTGTAACTGTTACAAAGTATATAATTTGGGACATTATTTTCATGCTTCAAATATATTTAGGATGAAGTTTTAAGTTGTTCAATGTTTAGAAAATGCCCATCATGTAACTTCATTAGCAAAGCCAGTACTTCTTGACAAACTGATTGGCCAGTTCAGAATTCAATTTCCACTAAAAGAGTTTGATTTTGTTTTTAAAATTTAAACTGTTAGTTGACAACTAAAAATGTTAGTGACAACTAAATAACTAATCTCACTTCTGAATTATGACTTAAGTTAATAATAGGGAGGGAGGTAAGATGAATGACTAGATGGGATGGATGGATGTATGAATAAATGGATAGACGGATGAATAGATGGATGGATGGATGGATGGATGGATGGATGAATAGATGGATGAATAGATGGATGGATGGATGGATGGGTGGAGAGGTGGATGGATGGACGGATGGATGGATGGATGAATGGTGGGTAGGCTGATGAGTGGGTACATGGGCAGGTGGATGGGTGGGTACATGGGTGGATGGACAGACAGGTGAGCAGATGGACACACAAAGATATGGAACCTCGCCATGTGCTTGTCAACTGAATTCCAAAAGGCACTGTCCTCTTTAACAACCATACGCTTTGCAATCCACCTTTCCCTCATGCTACCCAACCTTAACACGTCCATTTGGCGCTCCAGATGTTTTTACACCATGAGCAATGCACCATAATGAATTTCAGAGGGGAGAAAGATAAGAGATGACTTTTTTTTTTTTTTTTGAGACGCAGTCTCACTCTGTTGCCCAGGCTGGAGTGCAGTGGCGCGATCTCAGCTAACTGCACCCTCCACCTCCAGGGCTCAAGCAATTCTCCTGCCTGAGCCTCCTGAGGAGCTAGGACTACAGGCGCGCACCACCATACCTGGCTATTTTTTGTATCTTTAGTAGAGATGGGGTTTCACCATGTTGGCCAGGCTAGTCTTGAGCTCCTGACCTCGTGATCCAACCACCTCGGCCTCCCAAAGTGTTGGGATTACAGGAGTGAGCCACTGCGCCCAACCTCCTTTTGTGAAATGAAAGAAGGGTGACTGAGGAAGCGAGGTGGGAAAGGAGGAACAGCATGGGCAGAGGCACAGTTTTGGGAAAGTGCATCCCTAGATCCCAGAGGGGTTCCTTAGGACTCGCCCAGCCTGGGGCCCATCACAAAGCTCCTCTGCGGGGCGAGCCCTGTGTGCCAGACCACTTCCCCCACAGAAGGTGGGCCCTGGTGTCTTCCTGCTCTTTCTCCATCACAAGCATTTGAAGCCCTGGCTTTTATCTGAGAAGAGAGAGAAACACTTCTTCACCCGCTAGCCCTGACTTCAGCTCAGACAAGCCTGGACAAACGCAGCTCATGCCCAGTGACATTCCAGGTCACCTGGGGAAGATGTGCCGGGCAACCGCCTGACCCTGTGCTAAGCATACACTGAGCACAGCACCCGACCACAACACTCTTCTTTCAGCCACCAGACTGAGGCTTGGACCCGGGATTGACTGTCCCCACCAACATAACACAGGAATTCAGTCTTCCTGGAGGCAATCTGCCTGCCAAAGAGAGAAGTCTGAAAATCAGGAAGTCACAAAGTTTCTTAGGACTCTACATGCTTTCTAAGCAGAAGCGGAGGTCCTTTGCACCCTGTGATTGCAGTAACCATTCTCTGGGGTGGCTCATACAATTCCAAGTCACGGAAGGAAGACACAGCACTCATGCCAACAGGAGGGACGACACATCTCCGTGAGGAACCTCCTGCTGGGCTCTGGGCTTCCTGGAAGCCAGGGCTAACAGGGAACCCTTTTTGTGGTTTGTTTTTTGTTCTGAGACAGAGTCTCACTCTATCACCCAGGCTGGAGGACAGTGGTTGGTACGATCTTGACTCACAGCAACCTCTGTCTCCTGGGTTCAAGTGATTCTCCTGCCTCAGCCTCCTGAGTAGCCGGTGCAGGTGCGTGCCACCATGGGGGAGTGAGAGTGGGGGTTCACCATGTTGGCCAGGCTGGTCTTGAAGAACTCCTGACCTCCAGTGATCCACCTGCCTTTTAGCCTCCCAAAGTGCTGAGCCACCATGCCTGGCCAGAAACATATATTTTTAATGAAATTGTCTTCAACTCCCCAGAAAAGCTGGACTGCTCTCTTCTAGTTAATGTTTTTTAAGGCACAAACACGTGCGCGCGCACACACACAAATACACGTTGGAAACGTATATGGGGCAAAGGAAACGGACATTGCTGACGCAAGTCTAGTAGCCTCTTTACCTGATTTAGTTCAATCCTCACAACAGGCAGTATTATCTGTTTCCTTTTTCTTTGTTACGGATGAGGAAATGAAGTTACAGGAGCAGAGAGACCTTCCCAAGGAAGGCCACCAAGTAGAAGAGCTGCTGTTTGCACACAGCTGGCTTGGCTCCAGCGTGCCCCCCCCCCACTGCGTTTGGGGGACAGAAAGCCCTAAACTAGAGGGGCAGCAGCCTCTGGCAGAGTCCAGGTGACACCCAGCTCCCTGCCAGCTCGAGGGCCCAATATCTGCACCCTAAGGACGCCCTCATCTTGCCCCACGAGCCTGAGGCTGAGAGCATGCAGGATGGAGGGACACAAACTCACAGTATCCTCCTGACTCCCAGATCTCTCCCCAGCCCAGTTCATTTTTAAGGGGAAGCAAAAAATATGCAGATGGTTGCACACACCCAGAACATGTCGCCCAAGGCCAGGTGGCTGGCCGCAGGCAATGACAGATGGAATCCAGGGCTGGGCCAGGCTGCAAAGACAGCATCTCCTCGGTGAAGACCGTGGCCTCTGATCCCAAAGCCCGCTGTCTATCCTGATCAGCTGCATTGCACTTCGACCTCAACACCTACTTTGAGGTCTAATACAGCATTGACTCAAGAAGAAAAACTGACGGGTACAAAGATGTTCCTGGTGATATGGCTTATCACCACCGGCACACCCCCAAAGGGCCGGAATTGGCCCCCATGGGGGTGGCTGAATATTGGGGCAAAGCCAGGTGCAGCCCAGTGAGAGGCCGCCTGGGGAAAAGCTGACCTCACGACAGCTCAGGTGGCTGCTCGTCCTGAGCCGCATGCCCCGCTCCTCTTGGCCCCTAAGACCTGGGCCAAAGCAGTGAGCTGGCATCAGGGCACACAGACCAGTCTGACTGGTGTCCCTGGAGTGTGCACCACAGGTCAGGGGAGGAGACCAAGCTCCCCACCAGCGAGGCTGTGCCATGAGCCTCCCAGGGAGACCTCAACTCTACTCTGAGTCCCCAGCACGGAGCTCTTCTCATGGCTACAAGCACCTGCCCCTTCCTGAATCCACACCCCAGGAAGGGAAGGGACAGCTGTGCTCCAGGCCAGCCTGTAGCTGCTGGCTTCCCTTCCACCGAGCCAAGACCCACAGCACCTGGTCTGGGCAGCCCCTCAAGTCCTCTGCAGACCCTGCCCTCCGGCTCACTTGAAAACAGGGCCTTCTAATGACGCCTCTGGTCAGCTGGTGCCATCTGTGCACTGCTCAGCAGAAGGCTTTTGGATGCAGAAAATGTAACACAGGGGTTGGCAAAGCAAACCTATTGTAATGAATTCACTAGGCGGTTGTAATAAAGGACCACAGTTGAGCGGGTTAAACAGAAATGCATTCTCTCACACACCTGGGGGCTGATCGTGGTGCCGGCAGGATCATGGTTCCTCCAAAGGCGCCAGGGAAGGATCTGTTCCAGGCCTCTCTCTCTTGCTTCTGAGAGTTCCTCAGCTCATGGCAACAGAACTCAGGTTCCATGTGGGATTCTCCCTGCACGTCTCCGTCTACATCTCCCTTTCATATACGGACACCAGTCAGTCAAGTTGATTTAGGGGCACCCTACTCTAGGATGACCTCATCTTTATGAATTACATTTGCAAAGCCCTTATTTCCAAGTAAGGTCACTTTCTGAGCTACTGGGATTTACGATTTGAATATTTTTGGGGGATTAAATTTCAAGCCATAACACCTAACCAATATTTTTTAAAACCAAGTTTATGACATTAATGGCAGTAATCTGTCCTCCTTTATTAATACGCTAAGTAACAACATGTCTTGGCTGCTCTAAAAGCGTAATTTGGAGATAGTAAATGAGTGTAACTATGTCAAGACATCTACAACTATACTGTTATGTGAAAGTATCCAGAGAGACAAAGTTACTGAGGCAGATGATACCAGTGGGGGTGTCGCCTACATCTGTAGGTGAAGAAAATGCTAAACATCAGTCAGAGGTTAGTGAAAATAAAGGTGTCAAGGCCATTACCGAGGCAGTCTGACATTACCAAAGCAGGCCGCCATCACCGAGGCAGTTCTAACTATACCTCTATAAACAAAACCAAAAGGAAGTTCACAAGGAAGCTGGGTAGAGCCCACCGCAGCTCAGCAACGCCTCTGCTGGCAGACTGTGACTAGGCTACCTCCTCGCTGGGCAGGGCACCCCTGAAAAAAGGCAACAGCACGTCAGGAATTTATAAATAAAGCCCCACCTTCCCAGGACAGAGCACTTGGGAAAAAAGGCGGTTTTGAGTTCCACTGCAGCAGACTTAAACATACCTGCCCAGCTGCTCTGAACAGAACAACGGAGCTCACAGCTCAGCACTTGAGCTTCTGTAAGGGTAAGACTGACTCCTCAAGCAGTCTGACCGCCATATATCCAAAGAGACACCTCATACAGGAGAGCTCAGGCTGACATCTGGCAGGTGTCCTTCCGGGACTAAGACAACAGAAGAAGAAACTGGCAGAAACCCTTACTGTTCTGCAACCGCTGCAGGTGATCCCCAGGCAAGCAGGGTCTGGAGTGGACCTCAGCAGTCCTGCAGCAGAGGGGCCTGACTGTAAAAGGAAAACTAAAAAACAGAAATAACTTCATCATCAACAAAAAGGACATCCACTCAGAGACACCATCTGAAAGTCACCAACTACAAAGACCACAGGTAAATAAATCCACAAAGATGGGAAGAAACCAGCGCAAAAAAAATGAAAACACCCAAAACCAGAATGCCTCTCCTCCTCCAAGGGATCACAACTCCTCACCAGCAAGGGAACAAACTTGGATGGAGAATGAATGTGATGAATTGACAGAAACAGGCTTCAGAAGGTGGGCAATAACAAACTTCTCTGAGCTAAAAGAACATGTTCTAACCCAATGCAAAGACACTAAGAACCTTGAAAAAAAGGTTTGACGAAATGCTAAAGAGAATAAACAGCTTAGAGAAGAATATAAATGACCTGATGGAGCTGAAAAACAGAATGCAAGAACTTCACGAAGTATACACAAGTTTTAATAGCCAAATCGACCAAGGAGAAGAAAGGATATCAGAGATTGAAGATCAACTCAATGAAATAAAATGAGAAGGCAAGATGAGAGAAAAAAGAGTAAAAGGAAATGCACAAAGCCTCCAAGAAATATGGGACTATGTGAAAAGACCTAATCTGCGTTTGATAGGTGTACCTGAATGTGATGGAGAGAATGAATCCAAGCTGGAAAACACTCTTCAGGATATTACCCAGGAGAATTTCCCCAACCTAGCAAGGCAGGCCAACATCCAAGTTCAGGAAATACAGAGAACACCACATAGATATTCCTCAAGAAGAGCAACCCCAAGGCACATAATCGTCAGATTCGCCAGGGTTGAAATGAAGGAACAAATGCTAAGGGCAGCCAGAGAGAAAGGTCGGGTTACCCACAAAGGGAAGCCCATCAGACTCACAGCAGATCTTTCAGCAGAAACCCTACAAGTCAGAAGAGTGTGGGGGCCAATAGTCAACATCCTTAAAGAAAATAACTTTCAACCCAGAATTTCATATCCAGCCAAACTGAGCTTCATAAGTGAAGGAGAACTAAAATCCTTTAGGAACAAGCAATTGCTGAGAGATTTCATCACCACCAGGCCTGCTTTACAAGACCTCCTGAAAGAAGCCCTAAACACAGAAAGGAATAACCAGTACCAGCCACTCCAAAAAGATACCAAATGGTAAAGAGCATCAACACAATGACAAAACTGGGTAAACTAATGAGTAAAACAGCCAGCTAGCATCAAAATGGCAGGATCAAATTCACACATAACAATATTAACCTTAAATGTAAATGGGCTAAATGCTTCAATCAAAAGACACAGACTGGCAAACTGGTTAAAAAGTCAAAACCTATCTGTGTGCTGTATTCAGAAAACCCATCTCAGATGCAAGGACACACATAGGCTCAAAATAAAGGGATGGAGGAACATTTACCAAGCAAATGGAGAGCAAAAATATCAGGAGTTGCAATCCTAATTACTGATAAAATAGATTTTAAACTAACAAAGATCAAAAGAGACAAAGAAGGACATTACATAATGGTAAAAGGATCAATGCAACAAGAAGAGCTAACAATCCTAAATATATACACACCCAAGACAGGAGCACCCAGATACATAAAGCAAGTTCTTAATGACCTACAAAGAGACTTAGACTCCCACATAATAAAAGTGGGAGTCTTTAACACTCCACTGTCAATATTAGACAGATCAATGAGACAGAAGATTAACAAGGATATCCAGGATTTGAACTCTGATCTGGATCAAGCAAACCTAATAGACATTTACAGAACTCTCCACCCCAAATCCACAGAATATACATTCTTCTCAGCACCACATCACACCTACTCTAAAACTGACCACATAATTGGAAATAAATGCAAAAGAACGGAAATCATAACAAACAGTCTCTCAGACCACAGTGGAATCACATTAGAATTCGAGATTAAGAAACTAACTCAGAACCGCACAACTTCATGGAAACTGGACAACTGGCTCTTGAATGTTGACTGGATAAACAATGAAATGAAGGCAGAAATAAAGATGTTCTTTGAAACCAATGAGAACAAAGACACAACGTACCAGAATCTCTGGGACACATTTAAAGCAGTGTCTAGAGGAAAACTTATAGCAATAAATGCCCACATGAGAAGCAAGGAAAGATCTAAAATCAACACCCTATTGTCAAAAGTGAATGACAAGAAATAACTAAGAACAGAGCAGAACTGAAGGAGATAGAGACACAAAAAATCCTTCAAAAAATCAATAAATCCAGGAGCTCGTTTTTTGAAAAGATCAACAAAATAGACAGACTGCTAGCCAGATTAATAAAAAAGACAGAAGAATCAAATAGATGCAATAAAAAACGATAAAAAGGATATCACCACCAATTCCACAGAAATGCAGACTACCATCAGAGATTACTACAAACAACTCTATGCACATAAACCAGTAAACCTGGAAGAAATGGATAAATTTCTGGACACTTGCAACCTCTCAAGCCTAAACCAGGGAGAAGCTGAAACTGTGAATAGACTAATAACAAGGGCTGAAGTTGAGGCAGCAATTAATAGCCTACCAACCAAAAAAAGCCCAGGTCCAGATGGGTTCACAGCCAAATTCTACCAGACATACAAAGAGGAGCTGGTAAACAAGGGCTGAAGTTGAGGCAGCAATTAATAGCCTACCAACCAAAAAAAGCCCAGGTCCAAATGGGTTCACAGCCAAATTCTACCAGACATATAAAGAGGAGCTGGTACCATTCCTTCTGAAACTATTCCAAACAATCCAAAAAGAGGGAATCCTTCCCAAATCATTTTATGAGACCAACATCATCCTGATACCAAAACCCAGCAGAGACTCAACAAAAAAAACTTCAGGCCAATATCCATGATGAACATAGATGCAAAAATCTTCACTAAAATACTGGCGAACCGATTGCAACAGCACATCAAAAAGCTAATCCATCAGGATCAAGTAGGCTTCATCCCGGGGATGCAAGGCTGGTTCAACATATGCAAGTCTATAAACGTAATGCACCACATAAACAGAACCAAAGACAAAAAACACAGGATTATCTCAATAGATGCAGAGAAGGCCTTTGACAAAATTCAACAGCCCTTTATGCTAAAAACTTTCAATAAACTAGGTATCGACGGAACGTATCTCAAAATAATAAAAGCTATTTATGACAACCCAACAGCCAATATCATACTGAATGGGCAAAAAACTGGAAGCATTCTTTTTGAAACCTGGCACTAGACAAGGACGCCCTCTCTCACCACTCCTATTCAATATACTATTGGAAGTTCTCGCCAGAGCAATCAGGCAAGAAAAAGAAATAAAGGGTATTCAATTAGGAAAGGAGGAAGTCAAATTGTCTCTATTTGCAGATGACATAATTGTATATTTAGAAGACCCCACTGTCTCAGCCCAAAATCTCCTGAAACTGATAAGCAACTTCAGCAAAGTCTCAGAATACAAAATCAATGTGCAGAAATCATAAGCATTCCTATACACCAATAACAGACTAACAGAGAGCCAAATCAAGAATGAACTGCCATTCACATTTGCCACAAAGAGAATAAAATACCTAGGAATACAACTAACAAAGGATGTAAAGGACCTCTTCAAAGAGAACTACAAACCACTGCTAAAGTAAATAAAACAGGACACAAACAGATGGAAAAACATTCCATGCTCATGGTTAGGAAGAATCAATATCATGAAAATGGCCATAAACTGCCCAAAATAATTTATAGATTCAACGCTATTCCCATCCAGCTACCTATGACCCTCTTCACAGAACTGGAAAAAACCATCTTAAACTTCATATGGAACCAAGAGAGCCCACATAGCCAAGACAATCTTAAGCAAAAAGAACAAAGCTGGAGGCATCAAGCTACCTGACTTCAAACTATACTACAAGGCTACAGTAATCAAAACAGCATGGTACTAGTATCAAAACAGAGATCTAGACCAATGGAACAGGACAGAGGCCTCAGAGGCAACACCACACATCTACAACCATCTGATCTTTGACAAACCTGACAAAAACAAGCAATGGGGAAAAGATTCCTGTTCAATAAATGGTGTTGGAAAAACTGGCTAGCCATGTGCAGAAAGCAGAAACTGGACCCCTTCCTGACACCTTACACTAAAATTAACTCCAGATGGATTAAAGACTTAAACATAAGACCTAACACCGTAAAAACCCTAGAAGAAAACCTAGGCAAAACCATTCAGGACATAGGCATAGGTAAGGACTTCATGACTACAACACCAAAAGCACTGGCCAAAATAGATAACAAAAGCCAAAAAGTTTAATCGGATCTAATTAAACTCCAGAGCTTCTGTACAGCAAAAGACACAATCATTAGAGTGAACTGACAATTAACAGAATAGGAAAAAATGTTTACAATATACCCATCTGACAAAGGGCTAATATCCAGAATCTACAAAGAACTAAAACAGATCTACGCGAAAAAAACAAACCCATTCAAAAGTGGGTGACGGATACGAACAGACGCTTTTCAAAAGAAGCATTTATGAGGCCAACAAACATACGAAAAAATGCTCATCACTGGTCATTAGAGAAATGCAATTAGAGAAATGCAAATCAAAACCACATTGAGATACCATCTCACACCAGTTAGAATGGTGATCATTAAAAAATCTGGAGACAACAGATGCTGGAGAGGATGTGGAGAAATAGGGACACTTTTACACTGTTGGTGAGAGTGTAAATTAGTTCAACCATTGTGGAAGACAGTGTGGCGATTCCTCAAGGACCTAGAAATAGAAATTCCATTTGACCCAGCAATCCCATTACTGGGTATATACCCAAACGATTATAAATCGTTCCATTATAAAGACACATGCACACGTATGTTCATTGCGGCACTCTTTACAATAGCAAAGACCTGGAACCAACCCAAATGCCCATCGACGACAGACTGGACAAGGAAAATGTGGCACATATACACCATGGAATACTACGCAGGCATGAAAAATGATGAGTTCGTGTCCTTTGTAGGGACATGGATGAATCTGGAAACCATCATTCTCCGCAAACTGACACAAGAACAGAAAACCAAATACCGCATGTTCTCACTCATAGGCGGGTGTTGAACAATGAGGACACATGGGCACAGGGAGGGGAGCATCACACACTGGGGTCTGTTGTGCGGGAACAGGGGAGGGACAGTGGGGGGTGGGGATACTGGGGAGGGATAACGTGGGGAGAAATGCCAGATAAAGGTGACAGGGGGATGGAGGCAGCAAACCACATTGCCATGTGTGTACCTATGCAACAATCCTGCATGGTTTGCACATGTACCCCAGAACCTAAAGTGCAATAAAATATATATTTAAAAAAAAAAAAAAGGAAAAGAAAAATGTCATTTTTTTCCCCACCCAACTGCATGGACCCCCTGCATTTGTTCCCAAAGCCCAAGTTAAGAAGACTGTGGCCTCTTCTAGGCTTTTCCTTGACCCTTACTGAGGCAGAGCCACATCCCAAAGCCCAACAGGACAAGTGAAAATGCAGGACAATACTGTGCCCATCCTGGGAAATTCACCTGACTCACCCTGGCTCCCTGGGCAGGGCCTGAACCTCTGTAGGTGCTGTGGGCAGAGCAAGCTGCAGGTCAGGTAGGGCTGGGCCTGAGGGCAGAAGAGCAGCTGCGGGCCAATCAATCACCTCTGCAAGTTATGAGAGACCATTCCTACCTCCTGAAGGAGAGAGGCCGGGTGGATCCATCGGGACTCGGATTGGGGCCAGGCTGGGAGGGACATGATAGGCGGGGCATGGAAGTTACTTACTCTGCACGATATCCTCCCATTGATGATGCAGAAGAACTGAGGCGCTTTCCAAGCCACGCTCATTACAGACAACTGCGTCTGAAGGGTCGCTTCTTTTCCCACTGTGATTTACAGCCTTGGGTGTTGAGCAAGGGGTGTTTGCCACACGCCCTTGGGGTGGATGACTTTGGGCTCATTCTTGTCAGTTCCTGGGCAAAGAAGGGCCCTTTGAAGGCAGGGAGACCTGGCTAAGCAGCTGGGTGGAGGAGGCAGTTGGCTACCCTCTCCTTGGCCCTGGCAACTCGACAGTGCCCCCAGGCAGGTTCTCAGGATGCCAAAGCCCCTGACATGGCCCGTTTTCTCTCCTGCATCAGGCACAACCCAGGAAAGCTCCACTGGCCATCTTGGGACCGAGGTTTCCAGGGAGACCTTGCCCCATCCCTGATGGGGAGTGCGCCTTCTCCCTTCCCAAAGCTCCATCCCAGACTCAGTCTGACCCCTGGGAGGCCAAGGAACATGGAACTGGGCCTGCTGGGGAATGACTGGAAGCAACACCCCTCCCAGCCCTCACAACGTAGCATGTGCCTTGGTTTCAAATCCCACTTCCACTGCTGCAAGGAGGTGGCCATTCTCCGCCTGGAAAGGGCTATCTGGGCACTGGTCATGGTGTTTAGTGCTTTATAGAACTCGACCTCAACTCTTAACCCTGCCATCATTAAGCCTCTATCAGAGAATCAAGTAGTTTAACCAAGCTTGTACATACACGAGAGCTTGAACCCAAGCCCAGGTGGGCCTAGCTCCAGAGTCCACATTCTGTCAATTGCAACTGTGTTGCCCGCTTCTCTTCCTCCTATTAGTGTGAGACCTTGCGCAAGTTACTGTGACCTCTGGACCCATTTCCTCATCGGCAAGATGAGGACAAGAATGTCTACCTCCGGGGGTCACTGTGAAGGTTAAAGGAGGTAATTATGCAAAGCGCTGGTCAGTGGGCAGCACACAGTCAGGGTTTGACCAATGCTGGCAGCACAGAGCCAGGCTCTCGGTGGAGGGCAGCTCTGCACGCTCCCAGAGAATCGGGAGGCAGGTGGTGTGCCCAGGTTCCAACTCCTGACCCAGCGTGTAGAGGAAGAGGCTGCTGTCTTAATGTCCATGCTCCTTTTACTTGGTGTTGGAATCCTGGAGTCTTCTCGGGACACTTCCCAGTCCTGCTCGCGGTCAGGCGTGGATGTGACTGAGTTCTAGTCCTTGGAAGAATGCAGAAGCTATGTGCTACTGGAATGCAAATGGGGTGGCCAGGCTGGGATCGCCAGGGTGGACCAGGAAACTGCTGCCTTGCATGGAAGACGGTAGGGCAGGGAGACAGAAGGTGGGGTGCAATGTGGAACCCCGTGGGCCGAGGCCGGCTCACTCTGGTCCTGTGACTGGCCGGCAGGGGCTCACACTCACCCTGTGACTGCGTAATAGGGAACGTCACCTCTGCTGCTGTCTGGGCTGTACTCACAGGACTCTAGCTAGAGCCAACTCCTGGCGTTGGGTGCCCAGAGGGCCAAGCTCAGGGCTGTGTGGAAACGGTGGCATTCACCTGTGATCCCTAGCACTGCTGCAGGCAGTGCCAGGCGAGCGCCAGGATGCCCCTCCCAGGGCTGTGCCTGGGGGGGTGGGACAGGCAGGCCGGGAGGGGCTGGTGGAGTATGCGTATGCACCATACTTACCTCTGAGACACACCCACTCACTATCATTCCATTTTCTAAGGAATGTCACCTCATGCCCATGTTAGCATCTGAAGCACTTCTTACACTGTGAAAGCACCATTTGGATTTTGTGGGCTGGCAAGCCACTGACCACCATGGAAGCCACGACTGAAAGTCACCGTGCTGGGGCACCTCTGGGTTCCAGTTCACAGCACAGCCACCCTGCACCCAGGCCGTGCCACAGCATGACCTCTTGGGTTGCCTGCTGTCTGAGGGGTGCCTGAAGGTCAGACCACAAAACACAGAACACGATGTTTACCTGTGGGCATACGCGTGAGCTCTCGAGGTTCATGGTGACTATGAAAACGCACGAGGAGGGCAGGCCGACCAGGGCCCACGGCGCAACCGACAGGAGCAAATGCTGCTGTGAGCTGGCGCTGCGACTGAGAAGCTCCTCCTGGAGCCATTTCGCCCCTGTGAATTGCACTTGGGTTATTTTCAGACAAAGGAACATCGACTGGAGATTCTACCTTTTCGAATGGATGGAATTACATTCCCAGCTTGTATTTACCAGTTTCCAGGAGAGAACTGCTCTCAGGAGAGGCAGACAGGATCAGGACTCTCCACATGAATCAACTTTGCGGCTTCTAAGGTAACTTCCGGAGGCACAGGGACTGGGGGGGAGGTTCTCACCTGGTGGGCCCCCACTTCCCAGCTCATGAGGGGCAGATGCCAGCAGGCAGGCTTTGAGCCTTGGCTGGCGGGACAGGACCGAAGTCAGACAACAGCCGTGTCTCCAAGACTGAGCCCAGCACACAAGGCAGGCAAAGAAACTTCTCAACTCCTTTTATTAAATCAGAAAACGGATAAAAGCAGCACAACTTTGGGGAAAGCACCATATGGCACATCCTTTGTGCTATGTGAGGAGAAGTGTGCTTTATCTCAACCAAGATAAAGTCCAGGCACCCCCCAGCAGAGCCATCCCCGGGGACCACAGCCGTGTCTTCAGGCGGCAGGCCCGACTCAGGCGGGGTCTTCTGGGTCTATAGGGTCCAAGGAGCCCCATGTATCCAGCGCCCCATAGCGGAAGCACATCAGCGGGTGAACCCTGCCCAAAGGTCCCACTCCCCAAGAGGCCTCCAGGGCCCACACCAAGGGATGGGGACAATCAGGGCTGCTTAAGTAACTGGTTTGTGGCGCAGCCCCCACTGCTGCCCTAATCCTGAGCCAGTGTTCACACTGCAGATGCCCGAGAAGCCACAGGTGTGGACACCCTGCCCAGCCCCCTGCCAGGACACCAACACCTCCGCCCCCTCAAAAGGTGGCTTGGAGTGGATGAGAGGCGTTAGGATAGTCACTGACAGGCGCCAAACTCCCCACAGCCCAGGTGTGAGGGAGGTACTGGTGAGGGACCCCAGTGACTGAGAAGGTGACAGCAATGAACAGATGTTCGGCAGGACTCTCGGGGCCATTCTTCTTATCCTGGAGCTCAGGGAGCAGACAGGGCCCAAGACGAAAGAGGATGGTGAGGCCGCCACTGTCCTCCACGAGGTGGATGTGGCCCTGGTGCCATCTGCAGGGCACACCCTGGGGTCCCTCTGCTGTCTCCAGCTCGCAGCTGCTCCTGGTCTTGGCACAGTCAGTCT
The DNA here is from genome assembly GCA_004027715.1 of Plecturocebus donacophilus. Lineage (NCBI taxonomy): Eukaryota > Metazoa > Chordata > Mammalia > Primates > Pitheciidae > Plecturocebus > Plecturocebus donacophilus. The sequence continues at coordinate 7,398 of PVKP010023228.1, read as the reverse complement.
GCTGACAGGCGTGTGCAATGGGGGTGACTGCTCCCTCTCAGGGTGGACTCTGAGGAGGGGAGGTCCCTGAGCGCACTTGGAACCTTGACTCTGCCACAGGCCCAGCTCCGGTAAGTGAGCACAAGCATCTGTGTCCCCACCGGGCCATGGCACTGGGCAAGGCCCTGAGTGGGTGGGCTGGGACTTACAGCTTTGCAGGAGGGGTCCGCAGACCTTGGAGGTCTGGGTGTCCTTTGCTAATAAGGCCTTGTGGATGTCACTGAGGCCGCCTGCAAAATTTCTACCCCTTATAAAATCTGTCCCAGGTTCTCTCCTCAACACCTTTCTGGTCTCAGCCTGGGACCTGATTTCCCAGGCCTGGGACACCATCTACAGATGGTAATCCAGCCCCAGCAGGGCGGGCCGGGAGGAAAGGGCTGTGCCAGCAGTACTGCGAGCCCTGAAGCCCACTCAGGGCTCCTCCCTGCCCCTGCCTGCCCCGCCCCAGTCCAGGACCTGCCAAAAAGGTGATCCCACAGCTTGCAAGTGTCTTTCTCCCCAAGGCCAGGGTCAGTTCTGGTGGCGGTCCATACCCCTCTGGGAGGAATCTCTTCCCACAATCCACTGCAAAGCTGAAAAGGCCCCCGGGGGCACAGATGCAAGAGCTGCTTCTCTTCTCTCGCCTCCAGCTTAGAGCAGCCAAGGGCTGCTGCTCCCCGCGGAGCCCCTTCCACCTCTCGGAGTGCTGGCCCAGGGCTGGCTGAGCTCCCACTGTGGCAGACAAGCCACAGCCACGTTGTGACACTGAGGACCGCAGTCTGTGGAGGGATGAAAGAAAGAGAAAATGAATCAGTGGCCACATTGTCCTGTCCTGATCTGGAACAAAATGACAATGAAGCAGCTGCCTGTGAGGCTCAGGCGTGAGAACTCCGGACCCAGCATTCACCAGCGGCACAGTCCCGGGCGATTCTGGCACCTGGGGCCTGCTTCCCCCACTGAGCGTGACAGATGATTTAGGTGTCAACTTGATTGGATTTGGGGATACCCAGATGCCCGGAGGGGGAAAACTGTGTATTTTATGTGCTGCCACAGGCGCTGAGCCTGGCCCTCTTCTCCTGGAAGGGAAATGAGGCGGCCTGGTACTTGTGAATGGCTGGGCTGCCCCAGTGCATCTGTGTGGTTGCTTCCAGAGGGGACCCGCGTGAGAGCCGTGGCCTGGGTGGGGAAGACCCGCCCTCAGTACAGGCCCGCACCATCCGATGGGCTGGGCCCTGCTGCAACAGAGCTAAGGAAATAGGAACTCAGGCTTTCTTCTGCAGCTAGGTTGCTCTTTTCCTGCCCTCGGGCGTCAGAGCTCCAGGTTCTCTGGCCTTTGGACTCTGGCACTTGCTGCTCACCACCCCCACCTCCGCCCCAGGCTCTTGGGCCTTAGTACTTGGCCTGAGCTCTGCCCCCGGCCTTCCTGGTTCTGCCGCTTGCAGCCTGTCATAGGACTTCTCAGCCTCCATCGAGTGAGCCCACTCCTCTAATACAGGAAGTTCCCTCTCATATGATACCTCTCCAAGGCCCCGAAAGGGAAAAAGGTGAGCCCTCCCACACAGGGGGGCAGAGGCAGGCAGAGCATTCTAACAACCCTGCATGGAGTCTCAGCAAAGCCGTGATTAATGGTTGATGCTATCCAGGGCTTTTGGCTTTGGTTGTATTTAACCTGTACATGTTAGCTTTATAGTTGCGTAAGACGAAGAACGTAAGAGTTTCTAGTTGTATGTGTGTATCCAAGTAACCTTAGTAACACTTCAATTAAAACACTGAAGCCAGCACTGCGGCTCCGTGGGGCTTTTCCCTTTAAGTGGGGTGCACCTCTCCGTCCCTCACAGCGCTGGGCCCTGCGCTCTCTCAAGGCTGCTCTGCAGGAATTCTGCCCTCCCAGCTGCTCAAGTTGTTTCCGGATACAGAGGCTGGGCTGGGTGGCTGAGAAGGCCCCCAAATGCCTCCAAGCGCCTCACAAGTGAGAAGCTGGGGTCACAGGGGCCCCTGAGATGCTCTAAGATGGCAAACCCGGTCCTCTGGGGCCTGGCCGCCTGATCCTGGCAACAGCATATGCCGACATGTGGTCCCTTCATGGCGAGGCCTCACTGCTACCTGGAACTAAACATCCACGCCACCTACCTGGGGGTACCCCCCAAGATGCCATGAGCTGTTGAGAGGAATACAGACGACAGCTTAGGAGTTGGGGAGCCTCAAGGCCAGGCTCCTGTGTTCCCTCCCAGGCTGGGCCCCTTTAATTTTTGGCAGGTGCTCCCTGGGGCCTGGCCTCCTCATCTATGAACTGGGCTAATCCTCCAGCTTGCAGAGTGGACGGAGGTCAGTGGCCGCCCTGCATTTCCTGTGTGCAGCAGGCCCTGGCCAGCATGCGTCCTGTGGGTTGTTGGTGTAGGGCTTGCCTCGCTGGACTCAGCCTGTTCCATCGAGGGTGGGATGGCGCCCTATCCCGCAGCCCGGCACAGGAACGAATGACTGCTGATGCCTGGACGGACAGACTCCCATCCTAGGCACTTGCCTAGCCAGGCCCAATCCTCAAGGCTGGCAGAAATCCTCAAGCCTGCACTCTGGGATTTCCCACCTGTAGCAGTTTTTTTTTTTTTGAGACAGAGTCTCACTCTTACCCAGGCTGGAGTGTGATGGCACGATCTCGGCTCACCGCAACCTCCACCTTCCAGGTTCAAGTGATTTTCTTGCCTCAGCCTCCCAAGCAGCTGGGATTACAGCCATGTGCCACCACGCCCGGCTAATTTTTTATATTTTTAGTAGAGACGGGGTTTCTCCATGTTGGTCAGGTTGGTGTCGAACTCCCGACCTCAGGTGATCTGCCCACCTCTGCCTCAAAAAGTGCTGGGATTACAGGTGTGAGCCACCACGCTGGCCTGTAGCAACTTCTTTTAAGGCAGGAGAGAAGGTGCTGCACTGCCCCTTCCGCAGCAGTGAGAGCCACAGTGATGAATGAGCTTGGCCTTTCCCAGGGCTGGGACTGGCACCCCTGCCCCACACTCCAGTGGCCACAGTGGCTAGGCCCCAGTAAAGTCTGTGAAGGAAGGATGAGCTGTCGGCAGCTGGATGCTTGCCTGGCATTTGGCAGCCCTCCATGCTGGAGGCGGGTGGGAAGAGAAGGGTTGGGGGATTGCACCTTAAAGGGCCTAGGGGGAGTACTCACTGGGAGAGAAAGGGAGAGAACGTTCGCAGCAAGACCACCCTTATCGGGTAACCAGGGGCCTCCTGTGGCCGCTGGCTGCTATCCCCTAGGCCGCGGATCTAACCCCAACACGGGAGCAAGGGACTGCCCTGGAGGTCCTGCCATCGCCCAGGTTCCAGCTCAGCAACCCCCGCTGCTTCTGGGCCACTGCTGGCCAAGCCCGTGCTTTGTGCCAGGGGCGCAGACGTGAGGATGCCAGTGGCCAGCTCCCCAGAGGCACTTGCAGGCACACGGCACACTCAGGGCTCCAGTCCTGCTCCAGCCTTACTCGCTGTTCATCTGATGCCAACTGTCTCCCCTCTCGGAGCCCCAGTGGGCGCCCTGTAACAGCAGGACCGCCGACAAACAGCTCTGAAGAACGACGGACGCAATGCAGGTGCTCACACCTACCAAGAGCCCCAACAGGAGGCTGGGACAGGGAAAAGAAAACGCTTGGGGATAAACAGGCCACAATCTGGGGTGCAGAGGAGAGGCCACAGGGTCCGGGGACCTCCTGGTGGCTTCTGAAGCTTATGTCAAGGTCTTGCAAAGGGCCCTCCAGGCATAGGGACAGTTGGGCCCGGCGTGGAGGCGGGAGACTCAGCCATGTTCATGGGGACTGGAGAGAGCTGGACTTCTCACCAGCACTCTTGGCCTGATCCCCGCTGCTGCCTGGAACAGCAGGGTCAGGGAGGGGAATGTGGGGGGTGGGGTGGGGTGGCAACAGAAGCCATCTTGGGCCCAGGCACTGCCAGACGACACTCTAGGTGGCCGATGACCTGGGCTCAGTGGGGAGTCCTGTGGTCACGGGGGGCGCCCACCCTGGGGCAGGTGTACTTGTTTCCACCCTTCCCAGCCCCATCCTTATCGAGGGCACTCCACCCAGCTCCCCGCAAGCCTTGTCTGGTTCCAGGGCTCAGCCCCTCCCACTCAGAGCCACAGCACAGGCCCCAGTTTGCAGCTGCCTGAGTCAGGGGCTCTCCTCCAGCTCAGCCCTGGCAGTGCCACAGTGGCCACCTGAGTGGCCCAGCAGCAAGAGCTCTGCTTTGCAGCCACTGGGATTCCCTTTCCTAGAGACACGGGGAGGGCCAGGCATGCCCGGGCACCGGCTTCTGTGCTGCAGGCCCTTCTGTGGAGAGCCCAGTTCACTCCCTGCCTTTGAAGAGAACTGGGAGACTGAGCTGTCCAGGCAGAAGGTGGACAGGAGGGGCTTTGCAGAGCATGGAAACAACCCAGGGTCACCCCAAGGAGACAGAAACCATGGAAGTGCGGCAGCCTCGGGCGAAGGAGGGGCTGCACAGAGGGTCTCTGGAGGGCTGCCAGGGCCATGGGAAGGAAGTGGCTGGAACACAAGGCAATGGCAGAAGCCTAAGAGCAACCCAGACTCGGCGGCAGCTGGGAAACACGAAGCCCAGAGGCGGCTATGAACACCTTGGGCACATGGCTCTGGGACGACAGGGTCTGGAAGTAGCTTCCCAGTCAGATCTGGGACTGGCTCAGTCTTGTGCGTCCACCTCTTTGTCCCTAAATGGGGTTGATGACAGCAACCCCATGACAGACTGAGGAGGACTCAGGGCATGTACCCACCTAGGAAGAGTAGTCATGGGGGAGATGGGCCTTTCTAGAGGGAGGGGCTAAGAAGGGACATCCAGAGGCCCTCACAGCCCAAGGCACCCCAAAACCATCCCCTGTCCTCCATGGCTACCCCTCTTAAAGATGCTTCTGAAAGTGGCAATCGTTTATCTCTATTCAAGTGCTAGAGTAATACGATTTACACTCCCATTGTCCAGATGGGGAAGCTGAGCCTCAGGGGAATCAAGCAACCAGTCCAGGATGGAGCGGCCACCACAACATCACAGCGAAGACACTGTGCACACTTCCCTTCCAGGGGCCGGAATATCACAGCGGAGACACCAGGCACGCTTCCCTTCCAGGGCGCAGAGCAGAGCAGTTCCTGGAAGAGCATGTAATTCACTAGGCCCAGCTGACAGCGCAGGGCCAGGTGGGAGGGAGCCTCTGGGGCAGCCTGTTCTGGAGGCTCAGACAAGAGATGGTCTTAGTGGCCTGAGGCCAGCGGCATGGGCCCCCTCACCCTTCCCCTCCCGGCTGGCCTGGGGTGGGAGGAGCCTCCATTTCCCACAAGTGGCATTCCCCAGGTTCCTAAATGACCTAGAGAACAGCAACAGGGAATTAATGAGGAAATGCCGGTAAACTCTTGGAATCTCACTCCTCAGGAAATTAGGAAATTTGGCAGGTCTGATTTTTCTTCAAAGAGAGCAGATTAAAAATAAAAAGATGAAGGCCGGGCACAGTGGCTCATGCCTGTAACCCCAACACTTTGGGAGGCCGAGGCAGGTGGATTACCTGAGGTAAGGAGTTTGAGACCAGCCTAGCCAACATGGTGAAACTCTGTCTCTACTAAAAATACAAAAATTAGCTGGGTATGGTGGTGTATGCCTGTAATCCCACTTACTTGGGAAGCCGAAGCAGGAGAATTGCCTGAACCTGGGAGACAGAGGTTGCAGTGAGCTGAGATCATGCCACTGCACTTTAGCCTGGGTGACAGAGCGAGACTCTGTTTCAAAAAAAGAAAACAGAAAAGCTGTAAAAGAGAAAAGTGGGCCGGGTGCAGTGGCTCACGCCTATAATTCCAGCTACTCAGCAGGTTGAGGCACAAGAATCGCTAGAACCTGGGAAGTGGAGGTTGCAGTGAGCCAAGAATCACTTGAACCTGGGAGGTGGAGGTTGCAGATAGCACTCCACTGCACTCCAGCCTGCGTGACAGAGAGAGACTGTGTCTCCAAAAAAAAAAGAAAAGAAAAGAAAAAAAAGAAAAGCAGAGCTTCTATTCAGGCTGGCCTCTGTGAGCCCAAACACCGTGTTTGCTGATCTGATGCCTGGGCCTGGGCTGTCCTCGCCTGCATCGTGTCTCTTTAAGGGACTCAAAGGCTTGGCTAGGTCTGATGTAGAGGCTGAACCATCAGGTTCCATTGAGAAGCAATCCCAGCTATGAATGACTGCCTTCGCTGGGGAGAGCTTTCAGCATTTGTGTCAGCAGCCACTGGCTCATTGAGGAAATTAATTTTCTAGCTCAGGCCAGCTCCTGACAGGGTTCCTGTGACCTGAAGCTGAGCCCACAAACAGGGATCAGTGCCACCGTGCAGCGCTGCAGGACTGTGGGAGGCTCCCTTCAGCGGGAAAGCTCGTCTTCCACAGTCCCCTCTTGTGCTAAAGGCAGAGCATCCCCAGGGGTCTCCTGCCCCCATCCCAGGGGTGAGGGGCCCAGGAGAGCACGAGCTGGGAGAAAGGCCAAGCAGCACGCACCCTGGCCTTTCCCAGGCCCTGGCCACAGAGGGCGTGTTAGGCACAAAGCCCTTCTCTGGCATCTACCCCAGTACCCTGCCAGGCTGGCTGGGACACCCTCTCTCATGGCAGGACCCCACACCGACCCTGCCCCCAGCTCAGCTTCTCAGGAGATTCCGCCAGCAGATGAGACCTTCATCCTGCCCGTTCCTTCCCTTCACAGCAGGGTCCGCAGAGCCTGGTCCCAGCTGCTCCCAGTGTCTCTGTTCCACCATCACCTCCTACAGAGCCCCTTGCATGTCACCTGTTTTCACAGCGACTCCACACAGTGAAGGTGCAACAGCGACCCACGGACACCTGCTCTGTGGGAAGTCCTACTCCAAGGCCCTCAAGGATGACCTCGCTTAAGCCAGATGCCTGCCAGCTTTGAGGAAGGACTTCTCCCCAGCCCCTGCACGCTGGTGAGCAACCAGCTGCCCCCAGGAGAGACAGCACCCAAACCAAGGCTGCCTGTCCCTACCATGCAGGCTTTGGTGTTATTTGAGGGACTCCACCATGTAGACATGCTGGTTGGCAGTATTTTTTTTTTTTTTTTGAAATGGAGTCTCGCTCTGTCGCCCAGCCTGGAGTACAGTGGCATGATCTTGGCTCACTGCAGCCTCTGCCTCCCAGGCTGAAGTGATCCTTCCCACCTCAGCCCCTCAAGTAGCTGGGATTACAGGTGTGCACCACCAGGCTTGGCTAATTTTCTTGTATTTTTAGTAGGATGGGGTTTTGCCATGTTGCCCAGGCTGGTCTTGAACTAGGCTCAAGCCATCTGCCCACTTCAGCTCTCCCAAAGTGCTGGGATTACAGGCATGAGCCAATGCACCTAGGCCTGGCTGGCA
>PVKP010023227.1:8267-36656 GCA_004027715.1 Plecturocebus donacophilus | reverse complement strand
TTCTGGCCTCTGGTAACCTCCATTTTACTCTCTGTTTCTATGAGTTTGACTTTTTTTTTTTTTTGGTCTTTCTGTGCTTGACTTACTTCATTTTACATAATATCCTCCAGGCTCATCCCTGTTGTCACAAATGACAGGATTCTCTTTTTTAAGGCTGAATAATATTCCACTGTATATATATACACCACATTTTCTTTATCCCTGTATCCATTGATGGGCACACAGGTTGATTCTGTATCTTGGTTAGTGTGCATAGTGCTTCGGTTAACATGGGAGTGCAGATATCTCTTCAAGTACACTGATTTCATTTCCTTTAGCTATATACCCAGAAATGGAGTTACTTGATCATATGGTAATTCTAAATTTTTTTTTTGAGGACCCATCATACTGTTTTCCATAATGGCTATACTAATTTTTATTCTCATGGACACTGTACGAGGGTTCTCTTTTCTCCACATCATCACCAATGCTTGTTACCTTTTATTTTTTTGATTATAGCCATTCTAACTGGTGTGAGAAGATACCTCATTATGGTTTTAGTTTGCATTTTCCTAATGATTAGTAAGGTTGAACATTTTGTATATATATACCTGTTGGTCATTTGTATACCTTCTTTTGAGAAATGTCTATTCAGGTCCTTTGCCCATATTTTAATCAAGTTATTTTCTTGTTATTGAGTTGTTTCAGTTTCCTACATATTTTGGATATTAACTTTTTATCAGATGTATGATTTGCAAATCTTTTCTCCTGTTTGTTAGGTTGCCTCTTCACTCTGTTGATTGTTTCCTTCGCTGTGCAGAAGCTTTTTAGTTTGATGTAATGTCATTTGTCTATTTTCAGTTTTATTGCCTGTGCATTGGGGGGGTCACATCAAAAAAAATACCAGACCAATGTCATGGAGCTTTTCCCTTGTTTTCTTCTAGCAGTTTTACACTTTCAGATCTTACATCGAAGTCTTTAATCAATTTGGAGTTGATTTTTGTATCTGGTCTTGTATATATATATATGGGTCTAATTTCATTCTTCTGTGTGTGTGGGTATCCAATTTTCCCAGTACGATTTATTTAAGAGACTGTCCTTTCTCCCTTCTGTTCTTGGCACCTTTTACAAAAATCAATTGGTTGTAAATATGTGGAGTTATTTCTTGGCTCTCTATTTTTTTCCATTGGCCTTTATGTTTATTTCTGGGCCAGTGCCATACTATTTTGATAACTATAGCTTGGTAGTAGATTTTGGAATCCAGTAGTGTATTGCCTCCAGCTTTGTTTGTTTGTTTGTTTGTTTTTCCTCTTTTGTAGTCTCATACAAATTTTAAAATAGTTTGTTTCTATTTCTGTGGAAAATGTCATTGAAATTTTGTTAGAGATTGCATTGAATCTGCAGATGGCTTTGGGTAGTATGAATATTTTCATCTTATTAACTCTTCCAACCCATGAACATAGGCTATCTTCTTATTTATTTTTGTCTTTTTCAGGTTCTTTCATTAATGTTTTATAGTTCTCAGTGTACAGATCTTTCACCTCCTTGGTTAAATTTATTTCTAAGTATTTAATTACTTTTCATAGCTATTGTGAATGGGATTATTTTCTTGATTTCCTTTTCAGATAGTTTGCAATGTACAGAAATTCTACAAATTTTTATATGTCGACTTTGTGTCCTGCAACTGAATTTGTTTATTAGTTCTAATGGTTTTTTTCTGAAGTCTTTAGGGTTTTCTACATATAGTCATGAGCTGCATAAGAACATTTTAATCAACAATGGACTGCATATATGATGGTGGTCCCATAACATTATAATATCATTTTTTTTTGAGATAGAGTCTTGCTCTGTCTCTAGGCTGTAGTGCAATGGTGCAACCTCAGCTCACTGCAACCTCCACTTCACAGGTTCAAGTGATTCTTCTGTTCAGCCTCCCAAGTAACTGGGATTACAGGCATGCGCCACCAAGCCTAGCTAATTTTTGTATTTTTAGTAGAGATGGGGTTTTGCCATGTTAGCCAGGCTGGTCTCAAACTCATGGCTTCAAGTAATATGCCTGCCTTGGCCTCCCAAAGTGCTGGGATTACAGATGTAAGCCACCAGACCTGGCCTATAATACCATATTTTTATTGCATGTTTTCTATGTTTAGCTATGTTTAAATACATGAATACTTACCATTGTGTTACAGTTGCCTACAGTTTTCAATATAGTAACATGTTATACAGGTTTGTAGCCAAGGAGCAATAGGCTATATTACATACATGTGTTTGCAGTAAGCTAAACATACCAGGTTTGTGTAAGTACATTTTATGATGTTTTGCACAAAGATGAAATTATCTAATGATGTATTTCTGAGAATGTATCCTCATTGTTAAGAAGTGCATGACTGTATAAGAACATGTCTGTGCAAACAGATACAATTTAATGTATTTCTTTCTAATTTGGATATCTTTCATTTCTTTCATTATCAATTTTTTGGTATATAGTTTTCATAGTAGTCTCATATGATCCTTGGTATTTCTGTGGCATCCGTTGTAATGTCTCTTCTTTCACTTCTTTTCCCTTTCTTTTCTTTTCCTTCCCTCCCTCCCTCCCTTCCTTCCTTCCTTTCTTCCTCTCTCTCTCTTCTTTCTCTTAATTCCTCTGACAAGGACTGCTAGTACGATGTTGAATATAAGTAGAGAGAATCATCATACTTGTCTTGTTCCTGCTCTTAGAGGAAAAGCTTTCAAACTCATTTTTCATTGAGTATGATGTTAGCTGTGGGTTTGTTGTTTATGGCCTTTACTGTGTTGAAGTACATGCCTTCTATACTTAAATTGATTAGACTTTTTATCATGAAAGGATGTTGAATTTTGTCAAATGCTTTTTCTGCATCTATTGAGATAATCACATGGTTTTTGTCCTTTATTCTGTTAATGTGTCATATCACATTTATTGATTTGTGTATGTTGAACCATCCTTGCATTCCAGTAATAAATTCTACCTAATCAAAATGAATAATTTTTTTTTTTTTTGAGACAGAGTCTCACTCTGTCACCAGCTGGAGTGCAGTGGCACGATCTCAGCTCACTACAACTTCTGCCTCCTGGGTTCAAGCGATTCTCTTGCCTCAGCCTCCAGAGTAGCTGGCATTACAGGTGTGCACCACCATGCCCAGCTAATTTTTGTAGTTTTAGTAGAGACGGGGTTTCACCATGTTGGCCTTGATCTCTTGACCTCGTGATCTGCCTGCCTCAGCCTCCCAAAGTGCTGGGATTACAGGAAACCTTTTTTTCTTGACTGACAAACTTTAATAATATCTATTGATTCCCTGCAATGAAACAAGCACTTCCTTTGCCTCCTAGTTTTTGTTTTAATATTAATAGTATAATTCTTCAAGTGGCTGCTCCTACATCTTTTCACATGCCTTCCCAATTCAAGATCGCTTCCCTGAGACCTGGATTTGGCCAGCCAACTGTCTACCTAACATCACTACTGGTTGGCTAAGTGCCTCCAACTTGATGTGTCAAAACCAAATCATGATTCTGGCCTCCCAAACTCTTTCCTTTCACATTGTTCCACATTTCAATAAAGAGATGACTCTTTTACCTACTTACCAGGTCAAAAACTGAGATATCCTCAACTTCTGTCTTTATCCAGCAAGTTGCAATCCACCAAGTCATGTCTTTTCTTCTCCACAGCACACTTGGTTCCATTCACTTCTGACACTCATCACTCCAATGCCCTCAGTGTGACACCAGAACCTCTTCCTGGAGGAGGCAGGAGCCTCCTCATTACTACCCCCAAGCCCCCCACACACACTCTAGCCTCAACATACATTCATTCTACACATGGAGCTAGCACCACTGTCCTGCTTTATATCCTTCATGGACTTCATTGTTCTTAGACTAACACTCCATTTCTTCCTCACTGCCTGCAAAGCAGGCTTCTGTAATGGACCGGACATCCCAAGGCAGCCTCTCTGTCTCTATTGCCCTGGTTAGGCTTGGTCATCCTGTCTAACTCCCAAGCCCTTTCCAATGAGAGCTCATACACTTGCCCTACACCGTTCCTACCCAGGTCCACACACGACTGCCTCAGCTACTCCTTCAGGTCAAAGCTCAGATGTCACTCCCCAAAGAGGCCATTCTTGACCTGGCATCCATTTTCTCCACCACATCTCTATCCTTCCTATCATTATAGCAACGACCACCAAGTTACTGAATTTACTGTTGGCCAATTTTACGTTGTCTTCTCCCCTCACTAGCGTGCAAGTCCCACAGGGACAACTGCACGACTGTCTATCCCAGGCTGGAAACTGTGACAGGCTCAGAAAAGATTTTTGAATGAAGAAATACACTTAAACACTTTCTTTTTTTTGAGATGGGGTTTCGCTCTTGTTGCCCAGGCTGAAGTGCAATGGCACAATCTCGGCTCACTGCAATCTCTGCCTCCTGGGTTCAAGCGATTCTCCTGCCTCAGCCTCCCAAGTAGCTGTGATTACATGCATGTGCCACCACGCCTGGCTAATTTTGTTTTTTTAGTAGAGACGGGGTTTCTTCATGTTGGTCAGGCTGCTCTCGAACTCCTGACCTCAGGTGATCTGCCCACCTCAGCCTCCCAAAGTGCTGGGATTATAGGCATGAGCCACCGTGCCCAGCCGAAACTTCTTTTTTGTTTATCACATATGGGAAGTATGTAACAATTCCATGTGATAGCAGTGGAGAAATTTACTTACTTTACACCCTCTCCATCTTCTCATTTTCTTAGTCCCTTCTTATTTGTGTCTCCTTGTTGCTTATAGTATAGTACTTATCTTCCATTCGATATATACAATCCTGGTACTCTGTGAACCTTATTTATTTGTTTTTTAAATTGAAAAGTAGGCCAGACATGGTGGCTCATGCCTGTAATTCCAGCACTTTGGAAGGCTGAGGTGGGTGGATCATTTGAGGTCAGGAGTTTGAGACCAGCCTGACAGACATGCTGAAACCCCGTCTCTACTGAAAATACAAAAAAATTAGCCAGGTATGGTGGCGCATGCACGTGTTCCCAGCTACTCGGGAGGCTGAGACAGGAGAATGACTTGAACTCGGGAGGCAGAGGTTACAGTCAGCCGAGATTGCATGACTGCACTCCATGACAGAGTGAGACTCTGTCTCAAAAAAAAAAGTAAACATTGTGTATATTTGGGGTATACAAAATGATCATGGATCTCCACATTCCAAATAAGCTAGTATCAAAATGTATAAAGCAAAACATGAAGGAAACACAGGGAGACATGGAAATACAACAGCCACAGGAAACATTAACTCACTTGTCAGTTACTGACAGATCAAGTAGAGAAAAATTCAGTAAGAACATAGACAGTGGTCTTGAAAATGCACCGTGCACCAGCATTGCCTGTGATGCACCTAAAATTGCCATCCAGAAGACTCTATACTAGCAAGTCCGGAGCAACACCCAGGAATCTGAGCTTTCACATGCTCCTCGTGTAATTCAAATAAGCAGAAAACATTTCAAAATAAAAACCATGAGGAGATTCTAAATGACACACAGAATGAACTAAATCTAATAAATATATAGTGAACGCTATGCCTGGAAAAAAAGAGAAGACGGCTTATTTTGAACTGTTCATGAAATATTTACTATTATAGATAAAGCCCAAAATAAAACTTCAAAAAATTCTATAGTAGGTCAGGTAACATTTTTAGATCACACTGCATTAATGAGAAATAAAGAAAAATTAACAAACAGAAAAACCTAAACATCAAAAGACGTTTAACCTTCTCTTGTACGATAAAAAAATCTGGCCCCAGAGATGGACTCAAAATCAAAATTGTACAATACTTACAAAGTAGTAGTTTTTTAAAAATGTAGTTATCGGCTGGGTGCAGTGGCTCATGCCTGTAATCCCAGCACTTTGGGAGGCTGAGGTGGGCAGATCATGAGGTCAAGATATTGAGACAATCCTGGCCAGCATGGTGAAACCCCATCTCTACTAAAAATATAAAAATTAGCTGAGCGTGGTGGCATGTGCCTGTAGTACCAGCTCCTCAGGAGGCTAAGAGAGGAAAATCACTTGAACCCAGAAGGCAGAGGTTACAGAGAGTCAAGATCCCATCACTGCACTCAAGCCTGGTGACGGGGCAAGACAGCGAGACTCTGTCTCAAGAAAAAAAAAAAAGTACTTATCAAAATCCATAACATTTGGCTAGATTGCACTCAGCAGAAAATTCTAGGCCTCAAACAATTCCACTACAAAACAAGAAAGAATACAAATAAATGAAAGGGAAGAGACGACTTGTTAGTTTTGCACCCTCTCAGAACTATGAGATTGGCTGATAATCCATTCATATGCCTGCCGACCGCCGCTTTTCCCTTTCACTTTCTCCTGCTTGCATGTTTTCTTAAAGGCTGGTAGAAGATATTTATACAGTTTTCCCGACCTCCAGGTCATGTGCATTTTTTCTTATACTTTAAATAAGTTTTATCGTAAAAGACTTTGAAATTCAGAGAAGTGTAGAGAATAAAACAAATCCAAATCCCATATAGCCACCACTCAGTTACAACACATTTTCATATTTTGCCATGTTTTTGCCATTTTAATCAAGTTTTACTATAAAATACTCCAAAATTCAGACAAATTTAAGGAATAACATAATAAATACCCACATGCCCATCACCCAGTTTTTACACACCCTAGTATTTTGCGTCTTCTGCTTTTTATTTAAGTATTAAAGTGTGACCTGTGGGCATTCAGAGGGCTTATGGTGGCAGCAGGAGTTTTTAAATTTCTCTCTCCATAAAAAGAGATGGAACAAGCGGTAGAGTGAAGGCTGTGCCAACCACAGCTGTGCCAGCCACACCCATGCCAACCCCTAGAGTCACCTGACTTCAGCACAGGGGTGAAGGGCACCTTTGCACCACCGCCAGGGCCTGCACTCCAATCACTGAAGAGGGAACCTTCTCTGGATAGAAGTATTCCACCTAACAAATGAAGAAAAGAGTGAGAATTAGAAAATTATGTTTTGGATTTCCTAACAGAGTCATGGATCAAAGTTTGAAGCACTAAGGCTACAAACCGCCTAAAAAGAAGAGAGACAACAAAACCCCCTGTGTGCACCTCCTGATGGCCCTCACAGTAGTGGTTATAAAATAATCTTGCCCAAAATGAGAAAAAATAAGTGGAACCTGAGTCTGATCAAGTCTCATGATCCATCTACCCATTTATGGGAAATATAAGAAACAGAGGCATAGTCAGTGAAACCTTGACTATGGGAAACTATACAGGACAAAGAACCCAGTTCTTTCAACAAAAAGATAGTACAATTAAAAAATGGAGGAGGACCGTTAGGTGAGAAGATACACAAGAGACCTGTGTCAGTAGAAGGGCCTTACGAAGATCCCAGTTCACACGAGCTGCTGACTGTTTCTAAGATGAGTGGAACATGTGAGCACCGACTAAATATGATTTTTAGGTGTGATGAGAGGGTGACTCCTTTATTAAGTGTCTTATCATCTAGAAATATATGCATATTTCATATCTACAGGTGAAATGTAAATATGTCCAGGATTATTTCAAAATAATCTGGGGTGAGCCATGTGTGATTGATAAATGCTGAGCCCAGGTTTGATTTCACAACGATAACTAGCTAAGATTGGTTTTGCTTTAAAACACACACATGCCAGCTGGGCAGGGCATGCCTGTAGTCCTGGCTTCTTGGGAGGCTGAGGCAGGAGGATCACTTGACTCCAAGAGTTCCAGACCAACCTGAGCAACATAGCAAGGCCTTTTCTCAAAAACAATCCACACACATGGGATGGGATGGTGAACACCAGCTGGAAGGATCTTGAGAAGACAGATGGTGGAAGCTGGTCTTACCTTGAGAAAGGGAACTTGAGGGGTCATTGTACTATTCTCTCTACTCTATGTTTTCTTTTGTTTCTTTGTTTTTGAGACACAGTCTCTCTCTGTAGCCCAGGCTGGAGTATCATGGCACTATCTCAGCTCACTGTAAACTCTGCCCCCTGGGTTCAAGCAATTCTCCTGCCTCATCCTCCCAAGTAGCTGGGACTGCAAGCATGCACCACCATGCCCAACCAATTTTTGTATTTTTAATAGAGATGGGGTTTCACC
Source organism: Plecturocebus donacophilus (assembly GCA_004027715.1). Taxonomy (NCBI): domain Eukaryota; kingdom Metazoa; phylum Chordata; class Mammalia; order Primates; family Pitheciidae; genus Plecturocebus; species Plecturocebus donacophilus. The sequence goes on along the minus strand of PVKP010023227.1, from coordinate 28,554 downwards.
ATATTGCCCAGGCTGGTCTCGAATTCCTGACCTCAGGTGATCCACCCACCTCAGCCTCCCAGAGTTCTAGGATTACAGGCATGAACCACCGCACCTGGCCTATTCTCTCTACTTTAGAAATGTTTTCAAATTTCCATGATGAAAAGTTTAAAAATTATAATTCATGTAAATTTTTTATGAGAGGCTTTCAGTTTCACCTCTGACATATCAGAGTTTGGAAGTCAACATTCCCATCCAAATAAGCAGAAAAAGCTGTGTAAACTGAAACGTAATGACTATTTCTACGCCCATCAGAGAACTAAGTTTCAGGATAAGTTGCCACCCCAAAATCTTGTAAGGGGCAAGTCCAGAGACTCACAGTTGACATCTACTTACCTGGAACAGAAGCCACTGGAGTCATGAGCTAGTAGCAAAACTTCAGTGGTAATTTTGGCAAATTACTCAGGGCTGAATGTAGATTAGTGTGGGAGTGAGGAAGGTCTGGGTCTGCAGGCTCTGGAGGGCACACTCTGCTGGGCTTTCCCTCCAGGAACCCCAGCAGGTTCCCAGAATGAAACACTAAGAAAAATCTCTACGACTAGAGTAAAAGGAAAGAAATTGTAAAATTCACCCAGAACTATTTCCAGAGAAAAGACTGCTAGAGCCGAATGCCAGATGTTCCAGCTCCCTATAGCCTTCCTGCCTCATTTAAGGGTGAACCCAGAATCAGGAGGAGTGGGGGTTTCTAGGAAACTGACTGGGAGCATGGCAGCCAGGGAAAGGAGTCAGGGGCAGGACAAAAAAAAAAGCTATGCTAGGGGAGAACTACTTGTGAAGGTCATCTTCTCGGCCTGCCGTGCAGAGGAGCCCAAAGTGGCTGGGAGGCAGTGTTAACTTCCAGTTTAATGGACTCATTGCTGTGCCTCCCAGTGCAAGCATTTCTCCCCCTGGAACTAAAACCACAAGGCCGACAGAACCTGAGGTTGTGGAGACATAAAGCAAAAATTTTGCTAGTAAATTACTAGGGGTGATGGTAAGTGATACCACTCCCGTTTCTACCTTTCTGATTCTGGACCAGTAAGCTCTGGCAATGGGAGAAACAGCACCATAGATTAGTTGCTGCTTTGCAGCGTAGACAGCCTCTGGGAGAATGTTGCCCCAATCCTGCAAAGTATTGCCACCTACCTGGCACTGGCACTGAGACTTTGAAAGGCCATTCCACTCTTTTGTGAAGCCGACTGCACCTGGTTGATGGGGAGCATGATGAGACTAATGGATTCCATGAGGATGAGCCTATTGCTGCATGTCATTGGCTGTGAAGTGAGTTCCTTGATCAGAAGCAATGCTGTGTGGAATACTGTGATGGTAAATGGCATTCTAAAGATCCAGAGATGGCAGTTTTGGCAATAGCATTGCATGTAGGAAAACTATATATGTATCTAGAGTATCTATTCCAGTAAAGACAAAACAATGCCTCTTCCATGAAGGAAAGGGTTCAATGTAAGCAACCTGCAACCAGTTAACTGGCTGATCACCCTGGGGACTGGTGCCATATCTGAGGCTCAGTGTTGGTCTCTGCTGCTGACAGTTTGGGCACTCAGTGGTGTCTGTGGCCAGGTAGGCCTTGGTGAGTGGAAGTCCATGTTTCTAAGCCCATGCATAGCTTCCATCCCTGCTACCATGACACTTTGCTCATGAGCCCATTGAGAAATGACAGGGATGGCTGGGGAAAGAGGCTGACTGGTATCCACAGGATGTGTCCTCCTATCCACTTGATTATTAAAATCCTCCTCGGCTAAGGTCACCCTTTGGTGACCATCCACATGGGACACAAATATCTTCACTTTTTTTTTTTTTTTTTTTTTTTTTTGCCCAAAGAGTTTTATCTACACACCTCTTCCTCAGACCTCCTTCTCAGTAATTTTCCACTCAGGTTTCTTCTAAGTTCAAGACCACCCGGAAAAACCACTGGCTACAGCCCATAAATTTGTATGTAATCACACATCTGGCCCTGTCTCAAGTAAAATGAACAACGAAGTGCCCTGCTTGAAGTTCTGCCTACAGAGTGGATTTCCTAGAAAGGGGTTCTTATGCTACAGCTATTCACTTTTGGGTAGTGCCTGCAGAACTATCTATAAATAAGGCCTAAGCTGTCTTCTCCTCCGTCAGCTGGTTGTAGGGCACTCCCCATTAGGTCATAGGCACAGGCTGGGAGAGAGGAGGCAATGTAGCTGGAGTGGGGACCACGGGCATTTGGGCCACTTCTTCACGTACCTTACTTGTGCCTTGAGGGCTCTGTCCTATTTGATGATAGTACTACTGTTCATGCCTCACTTTATGGCTTGGAGGATCAAATCACACCCAGTTCATGATGTGCTGCTCAGGTCACATAGTTGCTTGGTGGCCCATAGTTAAGTGTTCAGTGTTACTAAGGCCCAGTGTTACTAAGGCTAAAAGCTGTTTCCCAAAAGGAAAATAATTGTCTGCAGAGGATGGGAGGGTTTTGCTCCAACCCCAAAATCCTAAGGTCTTGCACTACAGTTCACATATAGGGGCCTGCCTAAGGCTGCCAACAGCAACTCTATCTGCTACTAGCACTTCACACACCATTGCATCTGCTGGGTCATATGGCCAAGCAGCAGAGCAGCTTGCGCAGCAGCCTCAGCCATTGCAGCTCTTCCTCCTGTTCTCAGCTCCATTCAAAACTAGCAGCTTTTCAGGCTACTTGGTAAGTGGGCAAAACAGCACACCCAAATGAGAAACAATTCTGCTTCAAAATCTGAAGAGGCCCAATAGGCATCATGCCTCTTTTTTGGTTGTAGGACCAGATGCAACAACTCCTCCTTCACCCTGGAAAGGATATCTCCACATACCCCGCACCATTGGATTTTTAGAAATCTTGATGACTTAGAAGGCCCCTGAATTTTTGTTAGACTTATCTGCCACGTACTGGCACACAAAAGTCTTACTGAGAAGTTTAGATTAGTCACTACTTCCTGCTCAGCAGATGCAATCAGCATAAGGACATCCATGTAAGGACCAACGTGATGTTTTGTGGAAGGGAAAAGTGATGAAAATTCCTGGAAGCTAAACTGTGACAGAGCTGGAGAATTGATATACCCCTGAAATAGAACAGTGAAGGTGTATTGCTGGCCTTGCCAACCAAAACCAGATAGCTTCTGGTGGTCTTTACTGACAGGAATAGAGAAGAAAACATGTGTCAGATCAATAGCTGTATACCAGGTATCAGGGATGTGTTAATTTACCCAAGCAGTGAAATGAAATCTGCCACAGCAGCTGCAATTTGAGTCACCAGGTTAAGCCATGATTCTATGTCTTTATGATTTAAATTAATTTTTTATTCACTTGATATAGAATTCTTCTGTAGCTCAAGTAAGGATTTACTAAGCATCTTACCTACTTCACTTCTAGAAGTATATGATCGCTGGCCAGTGCCACAGTTGTCAACAAAGTCAGACTATTATGATTAATGCTACCTTGACTCTATTGTTCATTACAGCAACTCAGCCCACCTTGCCTTTGGTGATTGAGTGCCACCCCACGGTCCTTGCCATCCGGATGCAACTACCTTCCTTTGCATCTAGGTTTTCCAATTCAGTGGCAGCAGTTCCCACTGTAGTTTCTGACCTACAGAAAGAAGAGTAGTCACAGAGCTCTTGAAGGGTGCTGGCGATGCCCTCGCAAGTTCGTTTCTCATAGTTGTGGTGAAAGACGTATCCTCTAGACTCTCCAGAGTGGATGAGCAGGTCAGAGATGACAAATCTACTCTGCCATTCTAATTTTACAAGCCTTTGAACCTCTTTCTCTACAAAATGCCAAGGCAGCTGTGGCATTTCAAATTTATTTCCTGTGGGCTATGTTTTGCTCCTTGTTTCATTAAACCAGCTAAGCAAGGCATAAAGCCTTTTAACTCCCCAAGCTGCAACATTTAATCTAGAATATCCACTTAGTCGTCAATATTAACAGACGTAGCTGGATCCAGCTTTATATCCAACTTTATGTTCCTTCTATCTTCCCACACCCTTACTGTCCCTGGATTTCTGTCTGTGTAATTTGGAAAAATCGTATCTTTTTTGCTTTTTGGAGTTTAGTGCACTCTTCATGGGTCCCACTATGTGTCTTATCTTTAGCTGCCTTCTAGGATGTGAGTCTAGTTATAGGCCTAGAAGCAGAGCAGTGCTAGGGGTGGATCCTGAGGGGAATCAGCATTGTCTTGTAAGGCAACTACCTTAGAGGATACAATTACAGTTTCCTCAGACGGGGATAGAATGATAGCTTCTACTCACAAAGAAACTCAGCAGAATCTAGGGGTTCTATGTCCCCAGCCTTATTGGGATCTTCTTATATGTCCCTATTCCATTGTTTGGAATCTGATTCCTTCTCAATCCATCACTTTAACAGTAGGCACATTACAAGGCTGGGGATTCTATTTGTATTGTAGTTCAGTAACTTGTAGGATGAGATTCTGGGTTTGGTTTTCCACAATCACAGCTTTGCAGGTACAACAGTTAAGTGTTTCTTTCAGAGCACAGAAGTCTTTCAGATCATTCACGTGAATTTGAGTTAAATCCCCGAACTTCTTTTCTTCTTCAATTTGTCCATTAAAAGTAGGAGCTACCAGCCAATCTTGTCTTATTCATTAGCCTGACAAAAATGTTTGAAGGGTATCACCCAGATCCTTGTTTCTTTATAAGTGTTTGATTAGGAGTATTTAATAATGCTATTTTGCATACACATATTACAACATAGGACCATGGGTTATCAGTGCTCCTTTTACTACTGGAAATAGTCATTCTTGTCTTTAAATCTAATCAGATTAGAGACAAAATTACCGAAACCTCAACTCAGAAAACTCATTCTTAAAATTCTGTTCTTTTAGAATCACTTTCAGTACCAAATTCTGTGTTAGTCAGGGTTCTCCAGAGAAACAGAACGTGTATCTCTGTCTATATGGGTATATATATGACATATTGGTGCTATGTTTTGGTTTGTTTGATCTTTTCAAACCTCATGTTGAAATTTCATCCCCAGTGTTGGAGGTGGAGCTTAATGAGAGACAATTGGTCATTGGGGCAGATTCCTCAAGAGTAGATTAATGCCCTCCATGACTGGTGCGAGCGGGTTCTTACTCTATTAGTTTCTGCGAGGGCTGGTTTTTAAAAAGAGCCTGACACCTCCACTCTCTCTTGCTTCCTCTCTCACCATGTAATCTACGCAAACACTAGTTCCCCTTCCCCTCCCACCATGAGTGGAAGCAGCCTGAGGCCCTCACCAGAGGCAGATGCCAGTGCCATGCTTCTTGAACAGCCTGTAGAACTGTGAGCCAAATAAATTTGTTTCTTTATAAATTGTCCAGCCTCAGGTGTTCCTTTATAGCAGCTAAGACATTTGACATGTCCCGCTAGCCATCTATAGCCAAGGTTTCTGCAGAAGGGGGGTTCAACCAACTGTGGATCAAAAATGCTCAGAGAAAAAAATAAAAAGTATCAATACAATAAAAATTAATAAAAATTAAAACCAATACAGTATAATAATTATTAATAAAGTATTTACATGGTAATAGATATTATAAGTAATCTAGAGATAATTTAAAGTATACAAGATGATGTATGCAAGTTATATGCAGATACTATGCTATTTTATGAAAGGAACATGAGCATCCACCAATTTTGATATCTGCAAGGGGTCCTGGAAACAATCCTTCTCAAATACTAAGGGACAACTGTATATGGTATGTACACACACACACACACACACACACACAGGGTAGGGAGAGGAAAAGAGAAAATTTGCTCACACATCTGTATAGGTTGACAAGTCCAAAATCTACAATAGGCTAACAGGCTGGAGACCCAGGGAGGAGTGAACATCGCAGCATGAATCCAAAGGCATTCTTTTGGCAGAAATCCTTCTTTCAAAGGGAGGTCATTCTTTTTTCTTTAAGGACTTCAACTGCTTGATAAGGCCCAACCACATTGTAAAGGTAATATACTGTACTAAAAATCAACTGATTTAAATATTAGTCATTGCTAAAAAAAAAATCATCAGAGAAACATCTAGAATAGTGTTTGACCAAATACAGTAGTCCTCCCTTATCCTCAAGAGATACGTTCTGAGACATCCAGTGGATGCAGAAAGTACAGATGGCACCAAGCCCTACATACACTATGTTTTTTTCTATACCTACATACTTATAATGAAGTTTAATTGATAAATTAGGCACAAGAAAAATTAACAATAATAAAGAATAAAGTAGAGCAATTAAAATAATATTCTGTTCAAATTTCAAGGATAGATTTTTTTTCTTACTGTAGATATTAGCAACCTCAGCATATGATTTTTTTCTTACTAAGTCGAGAACTTTCACCTTTTAACTTAAAGTAAGCACTTTACAGCTTCTCTTTGGCATATTGAAATTGCTGGCATTACTACTCATGTGCTTTAGGGCCATTATGAAGTAAAATGAGGGCCACTGAACACAAGCATTGAGATACCCTGATAGTTGATTTGACAAACAAGGTGGCCACTAAGTGACTAATGGGCAGGTGGTGTAGACAGTATAGAAATGCTGGACAAAGGCCAGGTGTGGTGGCTCACACCTATAATCCCAGCACTTTGGGAGGCCAAGGCAGGTGGACACCTGAGATCAGGAGTTCAAGACCAGCCTGGCTAACATGGTGAAACCCTGTCTCTACAAAAATACAAACATTAGTCAGGAGTGGTGGCAGGTGCCTGTAATCCCTACTTAGTAAGCTTACTTAGTAAGCTTACTTAGTAAGCTTACTAAGGTGCCTGTAAGCTACTTAGGAGGCTGAGGCAGGAGAATCACTTGAACCCAGGAGGTGGAGATTGCAGTGAGCCGAGGTCTCGCCATTGCACTCCAGCCCAGGCAACAGAGCAAGATTCCATCTCAAAAAAAAAAAAAAAAAAAAAAAAAAAAAAAAAAAAAAAAAAAAAAATTTAAAAAAAAAAAAAAAAAAAAAAAAAAAAAGAAATGCTGGACAAAGATATGTCCCAGCTGGGAAAGGGCAAGATGATGTGAAATTTCACCATGCTACTCAGAAGGAGGTGCAATTTAGAACTTTTGAATATTTTATTTCTGGAATTTTCCACTTAATATTTTCAGACTGCAGTTGATTACAGGTAACTAAAACCATAAAAAGAGAAACTGCAGATAAAGAGGAACTACTATATCTGGGTACCGTGGCCTAGTCAAGTCAACATATAAAATTAGCAATTAACCATCAACAAATATTTAGGTGTAACGCTAATAAAACATGTTTAAGATCTTTATAAGAAAAACTGCAAAACTCTGATGGGAGATATTACAGAAAATCTCAATAAATGGAGAGACCCCATACACATGGATAAGAAGATTCAATATTATCAAAGTGACCTTCTAACTTAATGTTGAGATTACACAGACTCCCAATCAAAATCCCAACAAATTATTTTATTGGATATCAGCACACTGATTCTAAAGTTAATCCAGCAAGCCAGCCACGGTGGCTCATGTCTGTAATCCCAGCACTTTGGGAGACTGAGGTGGATGGATCATTTGAGGTCAGGAGTTCAAGATCAGGCTGAACAACATAGTGAAACCCCATCTCTACTAAACATACAAAAATTGGCTGTGTATGGTGGCTCACACCTGCAATCCCAGCTACTCGGGAGGTTGAGCCAGGAGAATTGCTTGAACCCAGGAGGCGGAGGTTGCAGTGAGCAGAGATCTCACCACTGCACTCCAGTCTAGGTGACAAAGTGAGTGAGACTCTGTCTCAAAAAATAAAAAATAGGCTGGTGCAGTGGCTCACACCTGCAATCCCAGCACTTTGGAAGGCCGATCACCTGAGGTCAGGAGTTTGAGACCAGCCTGGCCAGCATGGCGAAACCCCAAAATGGTGAAACCCCTGAGGCAAAGCTATGAGCATTTTTCTTGATTCTGATCCTGTCTTGGTTTGGGTTTTCCCCACAGTCAATCCTGGGACAAATTTGGGCGGTGATTGCAGGAAGCCCAGTGAGGATATAGGAAAATGAGATGGGGACATAGAAAGTTATTGAAGGACCCATTGTTGAGTGTGTTACTGTTGTGGGCAGTGGGGCTCAATCCCACTGGGATGCTTTGAGGGACTGTTCAGAAAACACTTCAGCAGAGTGGCACCAGGGATGAGGAAACTGGGATATTGATTCCTGATTCTCTTTTCTTATTGATGGAGACACTCCTGTGAGTGGTAATGCCAGGTCTGCCCGACAGATCCTGGCCAATGGATGAAATGAGTATCCAGACAAAGGTATGCAGTGTAAGAGCAGCTAGGCTCTAATGGCCAGAGAGCAGCCCCAAGAAACTGGAGCTGCTTGCTTTTATTCAGTGCAAGCATGATGCTGAAAGCCTGGAGCAAACACAACCTGTAGGTAATTAACATTTATTGTTCTCCTTTCCAGGAATGTCACCTGCGGGGATGATCAAAGGTCAGTTTCTGGTCAACATAAGTGAACAAGCCTGTTTAAGATAAATTCCCCTACACTTCCTTGTACCCACTCCTTGCCCTGTGCCTCAAGGTTATAGAACAGCTGCCTTCAGCTATTCCCCCTCACCCCCACTCCGGGGCTCTGCAAAACCTTCCAACCTTTCAGAAGGTTTGTATCCTTTCCCTAGAGTTTTTCCCACCACTCTGATGGATCTCCCACATGTTAAACCTGCAGTATTTTCAGTCTGCCCTGCCTACAGGGAAAGCATTTTCTGGCAGCTGGAGGAAGCTCCAAGATGCAAGGATGCCATCAGCATGAACCATCTGCAGGTGGTCACTGGTATTGTCTTGGCATTGATAGCAGACCTTAAAATTGACCAAAAAATGCTAAATTAATAAACTTTATTTAATAGAGCAGTTTTAGGTTTAAAGAAAAATTGAGCATAAAGTACAGACAGTTCCTTTAAATCCCCAGCATCCCATAATTTTTATTATAAACATCTTGCATTAGTGTGGTACATTTTTTGTTATTGATGAACTGATATTGATATATTATTATTAACTAAAGTCCATAGTTGACATTAAGGTTCGTTCTTGGTTTGGATCTTGACAAACATATAATGACATGTATCTACCATAATAGTATCATTCAGAGTATCATCTGGGATAGTATCATCCTCTGATACTGTCTATACTGATACTAGCACTTTGGGAGGCCAAGGCGGGCAGATCACCTGAGATCAAGAGTTCGAGATCAGCCTGGCCAACATGATGGAACCCCATCTCTACTAAAACTACAAAAATTAACCAGGCATGGTGGTGGGCGCCTGTAATCTCAGCTACTTGGGAGGCTGAGACAGGAGAATCACTTGAACTGGGAGGCAGAGGTTGCAGTAAGCCAAGGTCATGCCACTGCACTGCAGCCTGGACAACAAAGAGTGAAACTCCATCTCAAATAAATAAAAAAACAAAAATATTAAAAAATAAATATATAAATAAAGTTTATACAGCAAAAGGCCCCAATAGGCAAGAAAAATATTGAAAGAGAAGAAGAAAGTAGGGAGACCTACCTCACTTCAAGACTTATCGTAAGACTACAGTAATCAACTATAAATAGACAAGAAAGAATAGACAAATAGACTAATGGAACAGAATAGAGAACCCAGAAAGAGTCCCACACAAACACAGTCAATTGATTTTTGACAAATGAGGAAAGGCAAGTTAATGGAGGATAGTTTTTCAACAGTTGGTACTGGAGCAACTAACTGGGCATCCACATGCAAAAAAAAATATGGACCTTATACGTTCTCAAAAATTAACTCAAAATGGATTAGGAAATAAATGTGAAAATTCAAGTCTATAAAATCTCTGGAAGATAACATAGGAGAAAATTTAGGGGACCCTGGATTTGACAATAACATTTTAGACACACTCCAAAAGCACAATATATAAATGCAAAAATTGACATTAAATTTTTTTTAATCATTATTATACTTTAAGCTCTGCGGTACATGTGCAGAGTGTGCAGATTTGTTACATAGTTATACACGTGCCATGGTGGTTTGCTGCACCCTTCAATCCATCATCTACATTAGATATTTCTCTTAATGCTATCCCTCCCCTAGCCCACTACCCCGCAACAGGCCCCGAGTGTGTGATGTTCCCCTCCCTGTGTCCATGTGTTCTCATTGTTCAACTCCCACTTATGAGTGAGGACATGCAGTGTTTGGTTTTCTGTCCCTGTGTTAGTTTGCTGAGAATGATGGTTTCCAGCTTCATCCATGTCCCTGCAAATGACATGAACTCCTTTTTTATGGCTGCATAGTATTCCATGGTGTATATGTGCCACGTTTTCTTTATTCAGTCTATCATTGATGGGCATTTGGGTTGTTTTCCAAGTCTTTGCTATTGTGAACAGTGCCACAATAAACATATGTGTGCATGCGTCTTTATGGTAGAATGATTTACAATCCTTTGGGTATATACCCAGTAATGGGATTGCTGGGTCAAATGGTATTTCTAGTTCTAGATCCTTGAGGAATTGCACACTGTCTTCCACAATGGTTGAACTAATTTACACTCCCAATAGTGAAAAAGCGTTCCTAATTTAGCACATCCTTTCCAGCATCTGTTGTTTCCTGACTTTTTAATGACCACCATTCTAACCGGCATGATCGCCATTCTAACTCAATGTGATTTTTATTTGCATTTCTCTAATGACCAGAAGACAAGAAATAACTAAGATCAAAGCAGAACCAAAGGAGAAAGAGACACAAAAACCCTTCAAAAAATCAATGAATCCAGAAGCTGGTTTTTTGAGAAGATCAACAAAATAGACCACTAGCCAGACTAATAAAGAAGAAAGGAGAAGAATTAAATAGACATAATAAAAAATGGTAAAGGGGATATTACCACTGATCCCACAGAAATACAAACTACCATCAGAGAATACTATAAACATCTCTACACAAATAAACTAGAAAATCTAGAGGAAATGGATAAATTCCTGGACCCATACACCCTCCCAAGACTAAACCAGGAAGAAGCCAAATCCCTGAAAAGACCAATAACAAGTTCTGAAATTGAGGCAGTAATTAATAGCCTACCAACCAAAAAAAGCCCAGGACCAGACAAATTCACAGCTGAATTCTACCAGAGGTACAAAGACGAGCTGGTACCATTCCTTCTGAAACTATTCTAAACAGTAGAAAAAGAGGGAGTCCCCCCTAACTCATTTTATAAGGACAACCTCATCCTGGCAGAGACACAACAAAAAAAGAAAATTTCAGGCCAATATCCCTGATGAACACTGATGAGAAAATCCTCAATAAAATACTGGCAAACCAAATCCAGCAGCACGTCAAAAAGCTTATTCTCCACAATCAAGTAGGCTTCATCCCTGGGATGCAAGGCTGGTTCAACATATGCAAATCAATAAAGATAATCCATCACACAAACAGAACCAATGACAAAAACCACATGATTATCTCAATAGATTCAGAAAAGGCTTTCAACAAAATTCAACAGCCCTTCATGCTAAAAACTCTCAATAAACTAGGTATTGATGGAACATACCTGAAAATAATAAGAAGAACTATTTATGATAAACCCACAGCCAATATAATCTTGAACTGGCAAAAACTAGAAGCATTTCCTTTGAAAACTGGCACAAGACAAGGATGCTCTCTCTCACCACTCCTATTCAACATCGTATTTAAAGTTCTGGCCAGGGCAATCAGGCAAGAGAAAGAAATAAAAGGTATTCAATTAGGAAAAAAGAAAATCAAATTGTCTCTGTTTGCAGATGACATGATGGTATATTTAGAAAACCTCATCATCTCAGCCCAAAGTCTCCTTAAGCTGATAAGCAACTTCAGTAGTCTCAGGATACAAAATCAATGTGCAAAAATCACAAGCATTCCTATACACCAATAACAGACAAACAGGGAGCCAAATCATGAGTGAACTCTCATTCACAATTGCTACAGTGAGAATAAAATACATAGGAATACAACTTATAAGGCATGTGAAGAACCTCTTCAAGGAGAACTACAAACCACTGCTCAGGGAAATAAGAAAGGACACAAACAGATGGAAAAACATTCCATGCTCTTGGATAGGAAGAATCAATTACCATGTAAATGTCCATACTGCTCAAAGTAAATTATAGATTCAATGCTATCCCCATCAAGCTACCATTGACTTTCTTCACAGAATCGGAAAAAAACTACTTTAAATTTCATATGGAACCAAAAAAGGGTCTGCATAGCCAAGGCAATCCTAAGCAAAAAGAACAAAGCTGGAGGCATCACATTACCTGACTTCAAACCATACTACAAGGCTACAGTAACCAAAACAGCATGGTAATGGTACCAAAACAAATATATTGACCAATGTAACATAACAGGGCCTCAGAAATAACACTACACATCTACAACCATCTGATGTTGGACAAACCTGACAAAAATAAACAATGGGGAAAGGATTCCCTATTAAATCAGTAGTGTTGAGAAAACTGGCTAGCTATATGCTGAAAGCTGAATCTGTATCCCTTCCTTACACCTTATACCAAAATGATCTCAAGATGGATTAATTCTAAGACCTAAAACTATAAAACTCCTAGAAGACAACCTAGGCAATACCATTCAGGACATAGGTATGGGCAAAGACTTCGTGACTAAAACACCAAAAACCATGGCCACAAAAGCCAAAATAGACAAATGGGATCTAATTTAATTAAAGAGCTTCTGCACAGCAAAAGAAACTATCACTAGAGTGAACAGGCAACCTACAGGATGGGAGAAAATGTTTGCAATCTATCCATCTGACTAAGAGGTAATATCCAGAATCTACAAAGAATGCAAACGGACTTATAAGAAAAAAACAACTCCATCAAAAAGTGGGTGAAGGGTATGAACAGACACTTTTCAGAAAAAGACATTTATGCAGCCAACAAACACATGAAAAAAAGCTAATCATCCTTGACGAATTTTATCAAAATTGAAAAACTTACATTCTGTGGAAAACACTGTTAAGAGAATAAGAAGACAAGCCACAGACTGGGAGAAAATATTTGGGAAAGACATAGTTGATAAAGGACTGATATCCAAAATACACAAAGAATTCTTAAGACTCAAAGTAAGCAAATGAAAAAGTTAATTACAAAATTAACTTTTTAAATTAACTTGCAAAATATCTGAACAGACAGGTCACTAAAGAAGACGTACAGGCCAGGCGCAGTGGCTAATGCCTGTAATCCCAGTACTTTGGGGGACTGAGGCAGGTGATCACATGAGCCCAGGTGGTCAAGACCAGCCTGGCCAACATGGTGAAACCCAGTCTCTACTAAAAATACAAAAATTAGCTGGGCTTGGTGGCATACGCTTGTAGTCCCAGCTACTCAGGAGGCTGAAGTGGGAGGATCACCTGAGCCCAAGAGTCAGAGGTTGCAGTGAGCTGAGTTGAGGAGTGCCACTTCACTTCAGCCTGGGCAACAGAGTGAGATTCTAAAAAAAAAAAAAAAGATGTACAGATGGCAGTAAGTACATAAAAAGATACTCAACATTGTATGTCATCAGAGAATTGCAAATTAAAGCAACAATAACAAGCTACACACTTATTGAATAAGCCACGCCCTTATTAAAGTAGCTGAAATCCAGATCAAATGCTGGTGAGATCTGGAGCAACAGGACCTATTGCTCGTTGTTGGTGTTAGTGCAAAATGATTCAGCCACTTTGGCAGAAAATTTGACATTTTCTTACAAAACAAAACATACTCATACCATGCAATCCAGCAATTGTGTTCCCTGATATTTATCCAAATGAGTTGAAAACTTATTCATACACAAAAACTTGCACATGAACGTTTAGAGATGCTTTATTCATAATTGCCCAAACTGAGAAGCAACCAAGATGTCCTTTAATAGGTCCTATTAAAAGTGATATCCCTTGGTCCTATTAAAGGTGGTACATCACATACAATGGTCTATTATCCAGAAATAAAAAGAAATGAGCTATCAAGTCACAAAAAACATGGAGGGACCTGAAACGCATCTTGCTAAGTGAAAAAATCCAATTTGAAGGGGGTATACATTGTATGATTCCAACTGCACGACAGTCTGGAAAAAGCAAAACCATGGAGACAGTAAAAAGTCTAGTGGGAAAAGGAGGGAGAGATAAATGAGTAAAGCACAGAGGACTTTTAGGGCATGGAAACTCCTCTGAATGATACTATCATGGTAGATACATGTCATTATACATTTGTCAAAATCCAAACCAAGAACGAACCTTAATGTCAACTATGAACTTTAGTTAATAATAATATATCAATATCAGTTCATCAATAACAAAACATGTACCACACTAATGCAAGATGTTTATAAGAAAAATTACTGGGAGTGGGGATGCTGGGAGGTTAGATGAACTCTCTGTACTTTGTGCTCATTTTTTCTTTAAACTTAAAATTGCTCTAAAAAATAAAGTCTATTAATTTAACTTTTTTTTTTTTTGGTCAGTTTTAAGGTCTGCTGTCAGGGCTGGGTGTGATGGCTCATGCCTGTAATCCTAGCACTTTGGGAGGCCGAGATGGGTGGATCATCTGAGGTCAGGAGTTCAAGATCAGCCTGGCCATCATGGTGAAACCCCATCTTTAAAAAAATAATAATTAATTAATTTAAAATAATAAAAAAAAAAGGTGTGCTGTCAGTGCTGAAACAATGCCAGTTATCACCTGCAGATGGTTCATGCTGATGGCATCCTTGCATCTTGGAGCTTTCTCCAGCTGCCAGAAAATGCTCATCCTGGGGGCAGGGCAGGCTGAAAATACGGTACAGTTAACACTCACAGGAGTGTCTCCACCAATAAGAAAAGAGAATCAGGAATCAGTATCCCAGTTTCCTCATCCCTGGTGCCACTCTGCTGAAGTGTTTTCTGAACAGTCCCTCAAAGGGTCCCAGTGGAATTGAGCCCCACTGCCCACAACAGTTACTCACTCAACAACGAGTCCTTCAATAACTTTTCTGTGTCCCCATCTTATTTTCCTGTGTCCTTAGTGGGCTTCCTTCGATCACCACCCAAATTCGTCTCAGGATTGGCTGTAGGGGAACCCAAACCAAGACAGGATCAGAATCAAGAAAAAATGCTCCCAGCTTCGCTTCTAACTCTCCATAGCATTTCCAAGCACACTTTCATTTCCTCCTTCCTTCCTTCCTTCCTTCCTTCCTTCTTTTTCTTTCATTTATTTTTGAGATGGTGTCTCCCTCTATCACCCAGGCTGGAGTGCAGCAGCATGATCTCAGCTCACTACAGCCTCTGCTTTCCAGGTTCCAGCAATTCTCCTGCCTCAGCCTCCCGAGTAGCTGCGACTACAGGCACACACCACCATGCCCGGCTAATTTTTGTATTTTGTGGTAGAGATGGGATTTCACCATGTTGGCTGGAACTCTCAACCCCAGGTGACCCTCCCATCTCAGCCTCCCAGAGTGCTAGGATTAAGGCATCAGCCATTGCACCCAACCTCATTTCTTTTCTAATTGCATATGATTTTCACAAGAGTCAACCTCAGAGATAAGATAATTAAAATACATTTTTTTTTTACCGTTTTCCTCTTTGAATGACCTATATTGTTGCAGTTTCATTTTCCACACTTTTCGTTGCAAATGCAGAGTGTTTTAATCACTCTATGTATTTAAAAGTTTCTCATGTGCTGGCCTGAGACACAACTAACTTTAACACTGTTTCTATAGGAAAGTGAATTCCAAATGGAAAGCAACAAAGTTGGAAACCAAGTTTTAGAATGTTTAAATGGGGTACTGCCTGTGTGCCAAAAATTTTAGATGGAAGATACAAAGCAAACTGGCCCACCACTACATGTGACCATGTCTACCAACTTTATCTTAAGGTTTTGTTTAGTTTTTTGTTTGTTTGTTTTTCGTTTTTGGTTTTCACTTCTTTTAAATTTATTTTGATTGCCTGATAATGGCCACATTTAGAAGCTTCTATCAGTTTCCCTGCATCTGTCAGCAACTGGCATCATTCCATTTTGCTTAGATAATTCAATAGCATAGCCTCCTGTGGAAATAGCTGCTTCTGGCAAAACCGCCTAGTTTATCATTTAATCAAAACATTTGCATAGTTCCACTCAGTTAGAATGCAGAAATGAGGCTGATCATTTTTGCATAAAGACAAGTCATAAAGTCATAAAGCAAAGGAATGCTTTAAACCATGAAATGAAATTTAATTAAATATTGGAAAGACAAACATTTCACCATGAGCAGACATTCTTAAATAATGGTTAACTGATACACAAAAGAAATTATAGTTTTACATATAAAGGGTATTTAGTGGTGAGTTTATAAATGTTTCCAAAATCCATTTATAAACGCTGGGCTGATGTGTCTTGCTGCACCCAAGCCATTGCTCTCCTACTTTTCAGCACGCAGTTGGCTGTACCTCTTGTGTATTTAGCTTAGACGTGTTCTCATGTTAGAGTAACAATTGTCGTCTGAAAAACACCTAGCAAACACACATACACTGCCTAGTCTCTGCGATCAGCAATTCATGGGGTCCCCTGAATACACACTGCCACTCTCCAGGTTGAGAAGAAAGCTTGAGGGGAATTGGAGCATCCAAATCTCACCCAATACAGAGGAGCTCAGAGGTACTGAATGTCACTTGAGATGGGCGGGGTCGGGGGGGCACACTTGGAAGGCTGACTCCATCCTGTGGACCAACAGGTTTAAGAAAGGATCTATCCTAAGGGAAAGGGCAATGTTTCTAAGGTCAGCATCCTCAAGTGTGAAAGAGCTGTGCAGGAGGCCCTTTGGGATTCAGGAAACCTCCAGCAAGGAAGCCAAATCACTTTAGACAAAATCCACAAACTTGAGAATCTGGTCAGGACTCTGGGACCTATATAGTTTTCTTCTCAGCAGCCTCATTAATAAATACTTCAATATTATGTAATTCATTCAATTAAAGCATAAAACTTCATAATTTTCAATATG
This sequence comes from Plecturocebus donacophilus, assembly GCA_004027715.1. Taxonomy (NCBI): domain Eukaryota; kingdom Metazoa; phylum Chordata; class Mammalia; order Primates; family Pitheciidae; genus Plecturocebus; species Plecturocebus donacophilus. Next base: position 11,585 of record PVKP010023227.1, on the reverse strand, counting down.
TTGCCAAGGTTGTGCAACCTTCATCACACTCTAATCTAATTAGAGTATTTTCAGCTTCCTCCCAAAGACCAGGCACCCATTAGCACTCACTCCTCATAACCCTCCTACCCAGGCCTGGCCTAATCAATGCCTAAACTACTTTCTGTCTCTATAAACTTGTTTATCCTGGACATCTCATATATACGAATCACAAAATATGCAGGCTTGTGTGACTGGCTTCTTTCACTTAGCATAATGTTTCAAGTTCATCATATTTTAGCATGCGTAAGTACTTCACTTCTTTTCGTGCCAAGACTATTCCCTTGTACAAATATCCTACATTTCATCCATCCCTCAGTTGATGAAGAGTTGGATTGTTTCCACTTTCTCACTATTATAAATAATGCTGTTGTGAACATTCGTGTACAAGTTCTTGTGTATGCTTGTATATGTGTATGCTTCCTTGGGTATAAATACCTGGAAGTAGAATTGCTGGGACATATAGTTTTACATTTTGGGTGACTACTCAACTGTTTTCTACAGCCTTCTCATCAGAAATAGAGGAGGATTCCAATTCACTTACCTCGTTACCTCGTTAACACTGTTATTGTCTGCCTTTTTTATTGTTGCCATCTGGAATGTAAGAAATGGTATCTCATTGTTATTCTGATTTGCATTTCCCTAAGGACTAAAAATGTTGAGCATCTTTTCATGTGTTTATTGGTAATTTGTATATTTCTTTGGAGAAATATCTGCTCAAGTCATTTGTACTTTTGAAAACTGGGTTGTCTTTTTATTATTGCGTTGTAAGAGCTCTTCATATATTCTGGATACCAGTCCCTTATCTGATGTATGGTTTGCAAATGTCTTTTCCCATTCTGTGGGTTCTATTTTTTGCTTTCTCAATAGTATCATTTGCAGTGAAAAAGTTTTTAGTTTTGATGTAGACCAATTATCTTTTATTTTCATTTGTTGCTCGTGCTTTTGATGTCATATATAAGACGCCCTTGCTTAATCTAAGGTCACGAAAATTACTCCTTTATCATCTTCTAGGAGTTTTATAGTTTCAGTGCTTCCATTTGGGTCTATGATCCATTTTTAGTTAATGTGTATGTATGATGTAAAATAGGGGTCTTTACCATTCTTTTATGTGTGGCTATCCAGGTGTTCCTGTATCCTTTGTTGTATAATGAAAACTATAAAATACTGTTTAAAAATTTAAAGGCAATCTAAATAAATGGAAAAACATTCCACTGTTTTGAATTTCTTCCTGGTAAAACAGCAATAGTCTCCAGACTGATCTATAGATACAGCATATTTCCTAGCAAAATCCCAGGTCGCTCTTTTCATAAATTGACAAACTAGTCTTAAAATTTATATGGAAATGCAAAGGACCTAGAATAGTAAAAATAATCTTGAAAAAAAAGTTGGAGGAGTCATAGTTCTTGACAGCAAAACTTACTATGAAGGTAGTGTTGGTAGTTGCATAAACTACAAAGAGAGTGTTGTACCAGCATAAGGATAAACATATGGGTCAAGGGAATAAAATTTAGAGTCCAGAAATAAACTTCTAGATTTATAGTCATGAAAAGTATTGAATTTCTGTGAAAAACTTTTTATGCCTGCTGTCCTTTATTCCTTTATATAGTTTATTGTATTAATTGAGCCTCACAATGGTTTTATGGTGCTACATGTGCTACTACATGAGTGTTGCTTATTTGTAGAAAACCCTTTATAATAGTATGTTTTGCTAAGGAATCGAAGGAAGAAGTTAGAGGCTGAACTTTAGTTGTAAAGTGTGTTCTGGCCAGGCACGGTGGCTCATGCCTGTAATCCCAGCACTTTGGGAGGCTGAGGCGGGCAGGTCACCTGAGGTCAGGAGTTCGAGACCAGCCTGGCCAACATGGTGAAACCCTGTCCTACTAAAAATACAACAGCCTTGTGTGGGAGTGCGTGTCTGTAGTCCCAGATACTCAGGAGACTGAGGCAGGGAATGGCTTGAACCTGGGAGGCAGAGGTTGCAGTGAGCAGAGATGGCACCGCTGCACTCCAGCCTAGGTGGCTGAGCAAGACTCCATCACAGAAAAAAAAAAGAAAAGAAAGCAAGAAAAGTGTTTTCTTTGGCCGTGTGCAGTGGATCTTGCCTGTGATCCCAAAACTTTGGGAGGCCAAGGGGGCCAGATCACTTGAGCCCAGGAGTTCCAAGACCAGCCTGGGCAACATGATGAAACCCCATCTGTACGAAAAATACAAAAATTAGCCTGGTGTGGTGCGCACCTATAGTCCCAGCTACTTGGGGAGCTGAGGTGAAAGAACCATCTGAGCCTGGAAAGTCAAGGCTGCAGTGAGCCAAGATTGTGCCACTGCACTCCAGCCTGGGCGGCACAGTGAGATCATGCCTCAAAAAATAAAATAAAATAAAATAAGTGTGTTTTGGAGGGTAAAAGAGAAAGCAGAAATAGGAAACTGATGACAGCCAATTTAATGATCAAGGGAAAGCAATTGGAATCTGTTCAGAAAACAGTCAGAGGCACCATCAAGTGGGTACATAGACTTTAATTAAGAGGTACTTTTTACAGAGTCATCTGTTGTTAAAGTCATCATAAAAAATAACCTCTGAAATTACAATCAAAAACGTATTTTCTCAGTAATGATAATAATTACTCAAAACTCATCACCGCCTAATTAGTTCACTACATTTTACTGTGACTTATGCTCTTAAAATTATTTATGCTCATTGTATCTGTGTAGTGGAAATACTATATACTGATGTGATATTGAATATCTCTTACCAACTCTATACTCAGTGATGTCAGGTTTGTATTTTGATTAAGTTATGGTGGGAGTATATACATCGTAGAAATCAGCAAATGCAACAAAAAAATTTTCTGAAGAGTCCGCTGTTACACATTTACTAAAGCACCATCACTAGCACACTCAGATTAAGAAAACAGAAGAGGGCCGGGCACTGTGGCTCATGTCTGTAATCTCAGAACTTTGGGAGGCTGAGGCAGGTGGATCACCTGAAGCCAGGAGTTCAAGACCAGCCTGGCCAACATGGTGAAACGCTGTCTCTACTAAAAATACAAAGATTGGCCTGGCATGGTGGCACCCACCTCTAATCCCAGCTACTTGGGAGGCTGAGGCAGGAGAATCACTTGAACCCAGGAGGTGGAGATTGCAGTGAGTCGAGATCACATCATTGCACTCCAGCCTGGGTGAAAGAGCAAAACACAGTCTCAAAAAAAAAAAAAAAAAAAAAAAAAAAAAAAAAAAAAAAAAAAAAAAAAAAAAAAAAAAAAAAAAAAAAAAAAAAAAAAAAAAAAAAAAAAAAAAAAA
>PVKP010023226.1:10064-36629 GCA_004027715.1 Plecturocebus donacophilus | reverse complement strand
AGCATAAATTAGGTCTTTTCACATAGTCCCATATTTCTTGGAGATTTTGCTCATTCCTTTTTACCCTTTTCTCTCTGATCTTATCTTCTCATTTCATTTCATTAAGTTGGTCTTTGACCTCTAATATCCTTTCTTCTACTTGATCAATTCGACTGGTAAAACTTGTGCATACTTCACGGATTTCTCGTATTGTGTTTTTCAGCTCCATTAATTCGTTTATGTTCTTCTCTAAATTGTCCATTTCGTTAGCATTTTGTCAAACCTTTTTTCAAAGTTATTAGTTTCTTTGCATTGGTTTAGAACATATTCTTTTAGCTCACAGAAGTTTCTTATTATCCACCTTCTGAAGCCTAATTCTGATGATTCTTCACATTCGTTTTCCATCAAGCCTTGTTCCGTTACTGATGAGGAACTAGTGTCCTCTGTAGAAGGAGAGACTTTCTGATTTTGAGTGTTCTCAGTTTTTTTACGGTGGCTTCTTGGCCTCTTTATGGTTTTATCCATCTGTCGTCTTTGTAATTACCCACTTTCAAATTAGGTCTCTGAGTGGATGTCCAGCTTGTTAATTCCCAGCTCCGGAATCTATGTAATTTTCACTGTGCAACTCAAAACACTAGCTAAGACAGCAGCATTGAAATTCGTGGTGCTTTTCTGCCCGGGGGTCTCCAGTCTGACTTCCCTCTTCAGTCCCTTTTTGAATCAGCTGGATGGACTGCTCTGCCTTCACAGAGCTCCAGACATCATCCAAAAGGAGACTCAGTCCCGTTTACTCTGCACCAAGAGCCGCCGGGCCGAGGCGCCGGCAAAAAAGCCGCACCAGCCAAAAGGGTCACGCTGGCGACCTGTGGGGCTCCCCCGCTGGGAATGTCCTGGTCCGTGGGCAGCAAAAATTTATCGGTAAGTGTGGTGTCCACTGGCTCTCTGCGCTTTTACTGGGAGCTGCAATCCTGAGCTGCTAGTGATCGGCCATCTTCTATATAATTTATAATAATTAATATTTAGTATACTTTAATTATGGTATATGATTATATAATTAATATAGATGTATATATTTAATTATGTTTATTATCTTCTATAATTATACATTATATTCTCTATCACATAGACAAGTCTATATCTAATATATTTTTATAATTCTATAATTATATAGAATTATATATTTCCATAAATTATATTCTATACATTATATGATTATAAAATTATATAAATGTATTATAGAATTATATATTATATAGAATATATAATCATTATATATTCTATATAATTCTATAATAATGCATATTATATGGATTTATATTATATAGATTATATCATATATTAATAGATAACTAGATATTAATATATTAATAGTATATAATTAATAATAGTAATTTATCTATATTTATGCATAAATATAATATATAATCTGACAATCAGAGCTCTGTAGTTTTATGAAATAACCCATGTTAACATACTAGGTTAATACATTTCTAACCAGAATAATAAAACCTGACATTTTAGTTAACCTATTTGACCTTAACATGAATAAATATAGACATGGCTTCTATTTGGCTTCTTGAAATACAGAAAAGCACTCGCAAATCTCCTAATAAAATCTTCAGTTCTCCTAAAGGTCTGGGGGTTCCACTGAACTGGACTTTCCACCTCATTGTTTTTAATATCGCAACATTGGTGTGTGACTGATGGTATACTTTTGGATACGTGTCATCTATTTTCTGGACCTCTATTTCTACATCCTGAAGATGTGGTTGGATGATCTCTACCTCCCAACTGTGTCCTATCATTCTATGATTCTGAAACCCAGCTCCTTCACATGTGTCTGTGGGTGAGGAAACAGCACTCCCAGGTAGCAGAGTATCATAAATGCCATCAAAACATAGTACTCCTTCTGGAGGACTCTCCAGGATGATACCTGAGACCTGTTAGGCATCAACCTTCAGGCTTCAGCTCCTTACAGGGAATGAAGAAGTTCTGGTCCAAGCAGGTTTATAGGAATTCTTCCAATTATACCATGAAAACGTGTCTTGCCCCCTCAGGTTTCAGATTCAAAGCATTTTCTGATCATGCCCCTGAATGAGCTGAAATCCAAGATCAGTCAGAAAGCACAGATTATTAATGAGACTGCAGACTACTTTCGGCCTGAGGGGTCCATGGAAACATGTTAACTCAGGCAAATTAAACAAAAATGCAGTCCTATTTTCCCTGCCCTGGCATCTCCTCCCCTACCATCCTGACTGAGAAGACCCTGACACACAACTATGTTCCATAATCAGGGAGAGATGAGTAGAAAGTTCAAACATAAAAGGGAAAGGCTTGGAGCAGTTGACAGATTTGCCTGGCAGGGGATACAGCCCGTGTGCTGGCAGACAGCTGTCTGGCAGGCAAGAACATCACTCTGTGGACCAAATGCATGCCACGGTGGAAAAAATACACCTGGGCTGCATTGTTAATGCAATGAATGTTTAGGAAAATCTTGAGTTGTGAATCAAATCCCACCACCTCACAGGCATCCCCCTCTCACCTGCCAGCCCATGAGACACGACAAATTTCCTGTCATTTTTTTGGTGATCCTGTTCCACGTGACTTGTACACTTGCCTCTGGAAGCCTCTAATAGCAGTCAGGAAACTTCCTTTCATAAAGGACAAGAGAATCAATATTTTAGCATGAAATCAGCCATAGATCATACAAAATGAATGGGCGTGGCTGTGTTCCAATAAAACTTTATTGACAAAAGATGGTAGCAGACTGGATTTGGCCCACAGACAGTAGTTTATGGAAATCTGCTCTGTAATAATACTTAATGCTGTTTATTTTACCCCCCAAAAAAGCTATGAAATAGGTATTTTTATTATCCACACTGGTGAGGCACCCAGGGTGCAAAGATGTTAAATACAGTCCCACAAGTAGGGGGCACCCGTGAGCACTGGGACTGACACTAGGCTGTCCACCTCCTAAACCTACAACCATGATACTGTAACCAACCTCCCTAGGCAGTAGCCCAGGGCTGACTTTTAGTCTGTCCTGGGGGCACGTCGGTCTCTTCCAGGGAGGTGCAGCCACAGGGTGACATAGTCATTCAGCTGCCTCCACACAGAACTGTAGCTGCACTAGCTCAGCCAGATGAGGAAGAGCTATTCATAACATGCTCAGAGGAGGCTGCCTTTGGCAATAAGAATAAATTGGTGGTTTTCATCTCTGTAGTAGAGCACTTGAGGGCTAATATCATTTCCTCAGTGATCTGTATTAGAAAACAACCCAGAAACCAAGAAACCACACAATGGCACGGCTTGTAAATGTTGTGCCCACTCATCCCAGAGTGAAGAAATCTCTCTTGCATCTCCCGAGTCAATTTAATTCATTTGACAGGAATCATTTTCTCCATCACTGACATAACCATTTACTTAAAAATCTTTTATACTGATATATCTTAAGAGGAACAGAAACTTGTTAATTCTTAAAGGTACCATTTCGTTTAATGTGCCCCCTGTCCTGCAGCCAATTATATCCAGTGCCATGGCTTCCTCTGGATGTCAATAACTATCAGCCACCCAGTGGACTGCTGTTTGCAACTTCCTTTCTGAGCTGTCATTAGAAGATCCCTGACTTGGGGCTGACTCACAGCAGTCACCGTTAACTGCTGCAGCCACCTTTGTGCATCCTTTGAATACAATGTCTACCTCCTGGCATCACTCTGATGCCTTTTCTGAGGCTCCAGCTTTCTCTCCCCCTGGGTTCCATCTATAACATCAACACTATGATTTTTTAATTAGCTCTGTGAAACATTCATTTGAAATCAAATCCCAAAAGGAACTGGGTCTCGTAGAATAAAGTAACCTGGATGTCCATCCAGAGGAATCATCAGAATCCTAATTTTTTGCATGACCACAGTCAGGCAGCCAAGTGAACCTTCTACCATTGGGATCTTTCTACACTTTCACAGCCCTGCTAAGCTGCTGTGTGGAAGGGGGCTTTTCCAGTCCCAATTTTCTACTTTCCTCTTGAGTTAAGGAGAACAGAAAGGGGGCCACCTGATCAAACCCTGACTAAGGGTAGGTGATCAGACCTTTAGGGATAAGTTTGCCAGTGATCATGGTTCCAAAATGAGACATTTGGAAGTGTCTTTTAGCATGCTAATATATTATAATTAGTATATAATGAGCAATAAGGATGACCAGAGGTCACTCTCATCGCCGTCTTTTGGCTTCCGTATCGCAGCCTGCTTTATCGGCAAGGTCCTTGTGACCTGCATCTTGTGCCAGACTCTTATCTCCTCCTGTGACCAGGAATGCCTAATCTAACCTTCTGGGAGTGCAGCCCAGTAGGTTTCAGCCTCATTTTATCCAGCCCCTATTCAAGATGGAGTCACTTTGGTTCAAATGCCTCTGACAGATATAGAAGTTGATATAGGCAAATACAATCCTTATGAAATACCTGAAAACAATGTATAAATGATTTCAGATCAAACAGAAATACAGAAAATATGGCATCAACACCTAGTTCCCAAGAGGATGGAGAAAAAGCAAAACAACCCCTTCTCTGTGTCTTAATGTACAATTACAAAAAAATTCATACAGTCTACATCAATTAAGCTCCTTCTACGTACCTGGCACCATGCTAAGAGATGAATGAACATAGTTCCTGCCTTAAAGGCTTCCCAATCTAGCTGAGAAGAAAGCCACACCAACAAATAATCATAATATAAAGCAGACTATAATGAGTGCTATAATAAAGATACAAAAGTACAGAAAAATAATGGGGCTGTTTGCTTTGTTTTTTCAAGGACCACAAATTTTAAAAATTTACCAAGGCATCCAGCAAGGGCAAGGGCTAATTGGCAATCTTCAGAGCTTAGCAACGACAAATGAAATGAAAACACGACTCTCATTACCCAAAATAAAATACTCTGAATTATGACCACAGATACCTTCTCAGTTCTCCTAAAAATGGTCTCGATGTTTCTTCTGTATTTATGACCTGAAAAACTCTGTAACAATAAATCAAAGTCTGGAGAAGAAACCAAAATAAAGAATTATCATTTTTTCCCTCATCATGCCCTTATCTCTACCTCAGCCTCCCATTTCATTAAGGGTGCCATTCCTTGGTTTGAACAAAACAAAGACTTGCCCATGGGCCAATTTGAAATGACTCAGGATACTAGCCTTCTGAAAACACTTAGAAGTATTTACTTCCCACATCTGTGTATCCCACAAACACGTGTTAAGCACTTGCTGAGAGCCTTACACAATGCCAGACTCTGAAATCAAGAGAACAAGACGTCGTCTCATCCTCGATGAACAAGACAGTCTGGAGATGAGGAGGAGGGAGGGAGGAAAGAACGAATCCATCAACAAATTAGGACATTTGAAAGTGGTAAACGTGCCAAATGGCACTGTGGCTCACACCTGTAATCCCAGCATTTTGGGAAGCTGAGGCAGGGAGGACCCCTTGAGCTCAGGAGTTCGAAACCAGCTTGGGGAACAGAGTGAGACTCCATCTCTTAAAAAAAAAAATTAGTGCACACCTGTAGTCTCAGCAACTCAGGAGGCTGAGGCAGGAGGATTGCTTGAACCCAGAATTTTGAGGCTGCAGAGAGCCACGATCATGCCACTGCACTCCAGCCTGGGTGACAGAGAGGGACCCCCATCTCAAAGAAAAAAGTAATAATGCTCTCCTGGTTTTATATCCAGGATATTACAGGAATATCCAAACACTGTTTCTTATGCACGAAGGCAAAGAAAGAAGCCAGAAAATCATCGAGTATTTTAGAAAGAGTCATCTCGTATATGAAATTTGGTTTCCTAATGGACCTCTTACTCCTAGTCTCTTCCCTTTCCAATTCAGCTTGCATCCTGCCACTGGGTCAATACTCAGAAAGCTTAATTCTAATTGTATGAATCCTCTGCTCAAAGAATTCTAATGCCTCTCCTTTTAACTGTCGAGTGAAGTCCAGGCTTCTTAGCAATGCACCCAAGCATTCCAAAATTTAGCCTCAGCCTGCCGCTCCAGCTTTGCCTTTTCATTCAGTTAAATATCAATTAAATGTCAAGCATGGGAGATACTGGGGAAATCAAGAGATCCAAAATTAGTCAAGATTCCTAATTTCTTAGTACAATAGTAGAAGGGAGACAAATTAAGCAAACAAAAGATTTCAAAGGGTGACAAGTGCTATGAAGAAAATAAAGCAGCGCTAGAGAATGACAGGGTCGGGGATCACCCCACAGTGGGTGATTAGGAAGAGCATCTGAGCAAGTGACACTTAAATGGAGACCTGAGTAACTAGGAACAAGCCACATGCCCCTCTAGGATATTACTACGTCAAGTAAAGAGCCGGCCACGGCAAAGATCCGATGGAACTGTGAAGACCAGGGTGGGTAGAGTGTCAGGAACAAGCAAGACAATGGTGGGAGACGAGGTTGGAGAGCCTGGACCACGTGGGCCTGATCAGCCCATGGAGTTTTAACCCCATGTCTGATGAGAAACCATTAGCAGGTTTTAAGAAAGGATGCAAACTAATGTGATATTCAGACTAGATGGGTCAGTCTGGCTACCCTAAGAAGAAGAGTTTGAACTGGGACAAGGGACAAGGCAGGGATCTCTGCTGGAAGCCCCTGCAGATTTCAAGTGAGATGTGGAGGTGGCCTGGACCAGAGTGATAGCAACAGGGATGGAGAGGCGTGATATGCAAAAGGGATAGGATTCTGCAGAATCTACTCTAGGATCACATGTGGGAGGCAAAGGAAAAAGAATGAAAGACTTCAGAGATAACTTCAAGGTGCATGTCTTGAGCAAGCAGACAGACAGTGATGTCAGATACTTTGTTCCCATCATAGCTTTTTCTCTGCCCCAAAACACTCCAACCGCTTCAAACATGTCTTGCCTCCAGATACTCTAGAGTCAAACTAGATAATTCGTCACATCTCAGGCACAACCTACTCTTTTCAAAAGTGCTTCATTGTTCATTTTTCTTATTCCTACATTTTTGGAACTCTAGACATAATTCAAGACTCAAAACCAATGTTCTATTTCCTGAACTTGTCTGCTGAAATTACCTCTTCTATTCACAAGCAATGCCTTTTTATACCTCAGTTATCACATGTATCCTACTCCACCTTGTATTAATTTATTGTGCCATATGCTATGGTCTCAATGTGTCCCCCAAAAATTCATATGTTGAAACTTAATGATCAATTTGATAGAAAGGTGGGGCCTTTAGGAGGTGATTAAGTCACGAAGGTGGGAACTGTTTTGTAACAGTTTACAAAAGAACTTTATGCTGCGTGCAGTGGCTCAGACCTGTAATCTCAGCGACTCAGGAGGCTCAGGTGGGAGTATCACTTGAGCCCAGGAGTTCCAGACCAGCCTGGGCTACAGAGTAAGAGCCTCCATCTCTACAAAATAAAATAAAATACATTAGCCAGGCATGGTGGCACACACCTATAGTCTCAGCTACCTGGGAGGCCAAGGCAGGAGGACGGCTCAAACCCAGGAGTTCAAGGCTGGAGTGAGCTATGATCGCAACACTTCACTCCAACCTGGATAGCATAGCAAGACCCTGTCTCTTAAAAATAAAAGGGGCTGGGCATGGTGGCTAACGCCTGTTAACCCAGCACTTTGGGAGGTTGAGGTGGGCTGATCACTTTAGGCCCGGAGTTCAAGACCAGCCTGGCCAACATGGTGAAACCCTGTCTCAACTAAAAATATAAAAATTAGCCGGGCCTGGTGGCACACGCCTGTAATCTCAGCTACTTGGTAGACTGAGACAGGTAAATCGCTTGAACCCAGGAGGTGGAGGTTGCAATGAGACCAGCTTGCACCACTCCACTCCAGGCTGAGCAACAGAGCGAGACTCCATCTCAAAAAAATAAAATAAAATAAAAGGGCTTGAGGAAGTGGGCTCACCCTTTTCCATCCCTTCTACCACATGTGGTAACAGTGAAAAGGCACTATCTTGGAAGCAACGCAACCCAGCCCTCACCAGACACAGAATCTGCCAGTGCCTTCATCTTGGACTTCCCAGCCTCCAAAACTATGAGAAATAAATTTCTCTGGCTTATAAATTACCCAGTCTGTAGCATTTCGCTATAGCGACACACATAAACTAAACATGTATGCCACTCACATCCATAAACCCTGAACCTCATCTGTGACCAGGCTTTCTTCACCTTTGTAACTCCTGAGAATCTTTGTGTCCACAAACGTGTAGGCGAGGATAGACATGGTGCAGATGCTACTGACCCCTAAGCTTTGCTTAGTTCTTTGGCCCTACACTGCCTTAGGCTAATTCTGATGGAGAGTTTGGAGATTGTTTCATTTTCTAGGTGAGGGGATCAATTTTGAATAACTTGTCTAGGTGACACAAGGGAGTCCAGATTAGAATTCATATCCTAGGGGTCTGACAATAGCATAGAGAGAGTCACATAGATCACATATATTTCTTCTTTAAATCTCTACAACCAGCCTGCAGAGGACCTTATTTCATCAAGTCCAAAATGCCAATTCTAAGACCCAATATTATTTAATGGAACACTATTAAAAAAAAGTGAAGTCAATTAAACTTTTGACACATGCTAAAACACCATCCATCGTCAGGGTAGCTTGATTTCAGAGATGTTAAATGTGAGAGGAGAGAAAGGGTGATTTAAAATCCCTACTTTCAGCCAGGCACCGTGGCTCACGCCTATAATCCCACCGCTTTGGGAGGCCAAGGCAAGCAGATCACAAGTTGAGGAGATAGAGACCATCCTGGCTAACACAGTGAAATCCCCTCTCTACTAAAAATACAAAAAGTTAGCCAGGTGTGGTGGCATGTACCTGTATCCCAGCAGGAGGCTAAGGCAGGAGAATAGTTTGAATCCAGGAGGCAGAGGTTGCAGTGAGCCAAGATAGCACCACTGCACTCCAGCCTGGGCAATAAAACGAAACTCTGTCAAAAAAAAAAAAAAAAAATCCCTACTTTATAGGTGCAAAAACTGAAGCTGAGACAGAGTAAGCAACAGCCCCGCCTCGGACACCAGGTAAGTGGCAGAGTGGCCTGACTCCAAGAACTCAGGTGTCCTGACTCCAAGAACTCAGGTATCCTGACTCCAAGAACTCAGGTATCTTGACTCCAAGAACTGTACTCGTTCCATGTTAGCAGGGCCTCCCCTTTCTGTATCCTGGATTTTTCAGAAGAGGCACAACTATAGCAGGGCCTCATAAAGAAATAAAGATCAAATGTGGAGCCCAAGTGGAAACCTTGTTCTACACTAACGCACTTAGCAGAAGCCCCCAACTTACTGGCCTTTCCTGAAATCAGGGGAAAATGTCTGGCTGAGCTGCTGCTCTGTGGGTGGCACTGTCCAGAATTGTCAGGGATAATGGTAATTTATGTTTCCTTCCACACCTGCTCTCTTTCCAGCTTTAGTCATCTGCTAACACAGCTTCTCTCCAGGGGAGGAAAAGGGAGGGGCTGAAACGAGGGGAAGGAAGAAGCTCTTGTTCATCGCAGCTCAGCTAAATTGCATTTGCCCTCTTTTGCATAGAGCAATAAAGTGTTATAGAAAATGCAGCATGGATTTTTAATTTTCTCCTTGTCACCGGCTGCTGTAATCACATAATTAACCAAGTGGTAGAGATAGTCATTTATAGCAAATGAGCAAAACAATCACAGAGGTTAGTCACCCAGGGACCAAAAAGGTTACGCTTGCCTCTCAAAAAGGCATGTGTGGACAGACAGCGTTCCCAAGCCTTGGCTGTTTGGGCCCCGACACCTAAAAAATGCAGCATTAAAGTAAAGAAAGGGCATTGCGTTTGTCCTTCAAGACAATGAATTGCTAACTGCCCAGTGGTTTGGAAGGCCATGAAATGGACGGGGTGGGGATGGGAACCCCCTCCAGGGCCAGAGGTCAGCAGCTTTACAGACACTCCAGCCCTCCCCTCCACCCCAGGGGATGCTTTCTTGGTAAGTGCCTTTGTTCATGCTCCTCCTTCTGCCCGAAATGTCCTTCCAGCCTGCTGGACTCCAGTTCTTCCTTCAAGGACAGCCAAATGTTTCCTTTCTGGAGACTTCCCTGACCAACCACTTCACCATGGCCCAGAGTCCCCATTTCTACCGCTAGAGTAATAAACAACTACAAATCCACACGCATACACATACTCCCTCCAGCACCACCACCACCACAACCATGCGCAGAAGCTAATAAACCCTGTTAAGGCCCAGGAGGAGTTTTGCCTGCCTGACTCCTCAAATAGAGAGGCAGGCCTCCCTCGACTCCATAAGCATGGCAATTAAAGACAGTGCAAATACCCACCTCCTGGGATCCAAGAGTAAGAACAAAATCAGTGATCTTGAGAGGTGTTTGGGCCCATACCAGTAAAGCTCCCCTGCCCGCCATCATTTCAAATCAGTTTGCCATAGAAGCCTGAAATTCCAGCTTGAGTGTTAAACATTGCCTTCTCCATGGGATGCTCCCTTTTAAAATGCAACACTCATGGGAAAGGTACTGTGTGACTTACTATGCCCCAAACCTTCATGCAAATTAGTATAATATCTTGTCTCTTTCTTCCCTAAAAGGTGAAGCCCAAATAGCAGACACTTCTCACCTGAGCAGAGAGGGAATTGATCAACAGAGCGGGAAGTGGTAAGAAAAAGGCACAAAAGGACACGCCAAATAGTAAGTATGTATTGAGTAGATACTTCTGACCAGAACTTATTCATTCTTCTACTACAGCTTTGTAAAATAGGTTTTTGCATTGTTTTTGTTTTTGTTTTTTTGGGGGGTGTTTTTTGGAGACAAGGATCCCACTCTGTCACCAGGCTGGAATGTAGTGACACAATCTCAGCTGACTGCAACCTCCACCTCTCGAGGTCAAACGAGTCTCTTGCCTCAGCCTCCCGAGTAGCTGGGATTATAGGCACCCACCACGACGTCCAGCTAATTTTTGTACTTTTTGTAGAGACGGGATTTCACCATGTTGGTCCAGCTGGTCTTGAACTCCTGACCCCCAAGTGATCCTCCCCCACAGCTCCCAAAGTACTGGGGTTACAGCATGAACCACCATTCCTGGCTGCAAAAATAGGTATTAGTAGTAGTAGTAGTGTTTTCATTTCATGATGAAGAGGCTTAAGCAATTTGCACAAAGTTTAAGTGGAGTTACTAGAATTCAACCTTGAGCCTCCCTGTCTGCAGCAAAATCCATGCCCTTTCCCTGCAAAGATGCAAAGTATGCAATTGTTTTCTTTTTCCACCCTCCCCTTACCTGGCCCTTATGCTTATGCCTTTTTCTCTCCATCAAACCTGGTCAAAGGAAAGAATCAAATGATGTGTCATTTATACCTTAGAGATGAGACCATGAACAGCTCAGAGAAAAAACAAACCATTCACTTAAAATCTCATAAATTATGGTAACATACTCTTTTTTTTAGGTATTTTTAGTTTTTTTAATTTAGGAGATACAAATGCAGGGAGGGTTGGTTGGTTGGTTGGTTGGTTGGTTGGTTTTGAGGACAGGGTCTCACTCTGTGGCCCAAGCTGGAGCATAGTGGTGCAATCATGACCCACTGCAGCCTCAAACTCCTGGGCTCAAGCAATCCTCTTGCCTCAATCTCAAGAGTAGCTGGGACCACAGTATAAGCTCCATGATGCAGAGACTGTGTCCTCTTACCCACTGTATTCCCCGAAGCTGGAAAGATGGCATGTAGCTTAATAAATATTTGTGGATTAAATAAAATTTACAGATAGGAGATAGAAGCACAAATGAGTTAAATAACGCATTCAGAGTTAATCCACCATAAGGCAGAGCTGAGAATTGAACGGAACTTGCCTAACTAACTCTCAAACCACACATGCTCTTTCTGCTATACCATAGCAGAAACAGGTTCAACACCAACCTCCTCATTGCTCAATCCAACATTTTGTGTTTTTTTGTCTTTTGTGGCTTGCCCAGGATGGAGTGCAGTGGTTATTTACAGGTGTGATCCCACTAGTGATTGACATGGGAGTTTTGACCTGCTCCATTTTCAGCTTGAGCCAGTTCACCCTTCCTTAGGCAACCTGGTCGCCCCCTTGCCCCCCCGCCCACTCCCAGGAGGTCACCATATTGATGTCAAACTTAGTATGGGCACCCAATTGGCGTAGTGTACTGCAGCCCAGAACTCCTGGGCTCAAGCCATCCTCCTACCTCAGCCTCCCAAGTAGCCGGAACTATAGGCATGGGCCACCATGCCTGGCCCAATCCAACACTGTTTAAAAGGAGCTTAACTCCCTCCCCCAAAGCATTGTGGATGGAAGTATCACTGCCTGCTGACAGTGGGATCATGTTAGCTCAGAATGCCCTGCACTAAAAACCTTCTCTCTCTTGCAAGTGCACTTCAGCTCCAAGTATTGGGAGCTAATGCCAATAGAGCAAATCAAATAATGGATGATTCTGAAGGCCTATACATATGAAAGTTTGGGAACAGCTGGTTTAGAGCACTGGTTCTCAACGTGTGGTCCCAGACCACCAGCATCACCTGAGAACTTGTCAGAAAGGCACATTCTTGGAACCCACCGTAGTTCTACTGAATCAGAAACTCTGAGGTGAGGCTGCGTGTGGTGGCTCATGCCTGTAATCCCAGCACTTTGGGAGGCCAAGGCGGGCAGATCACCTGAGGTCAGGAGTTCAAGAGCAGCCTGGCCAACATGGTGAAACCCCATCTCTACAAAAAATACAAAAATTATCCATGCATGATGGCAGGTGCCTGTAATCTCAGCTACTTGGGAGGCTGAGGTGGGAGTATCACTGGAACCTGGGAGGCAGAGGTTGCAGTGAGCCAAGATCACACCATTGCACTCCAGCCTGGGCAACTGAGCAAGACTCCATCTTAAAAAAAAAAAAAAAAAAAAAAAAGAAAAGACACTCTGGGGCGGGTCCTGATTATCCGTGTTTTAATCAGTCTTCCAGGTTGATATGGTTTGGGTCTGTGTCCCTACCCAAATCTCATGTTGAATTGTAATCCCCAGTGTTGTAGGAGGGACCTGGTGGGAGGCGATTGAATCAGAGGGGCAGATTTCCCCCTTGCTGTTCTCATGATAGTGAGTTGTCACAAGATCTAGTTGTTTAAAAATGTGTAGCACTTACCCCTTCATTCTGTCTCTTGCCACCGTGTGAAGATGTGCTTGCATCCCCTTCACCTTTCCACCATAATTGTAAGTTTCCTGAGGCCTCCCCAGTCAGGCCTTCTGTACAGCCTGCAGAACTGTGAGTCAATTAAACCTTTTCTCATTAAGAATTACCCAGTTTCAGGTAGTTCTTTATAGCAGTCAGAGAATGTACTAATACACAGGTGATTCAATGGCCACCAAAATTTTAGAAACACCTAGTAGTCTAGTAGACAAAAAAAAAAAAAAAAAGGAGAGTAATGGTAAATGCTTTATTTCTGAATAGCTATTTCCTCCCACTGAGACTCCACTAATAGTTAGGGCCAGGAAAGAGTCATGTAGACTCTCATGTCATGCAGACTCTCGTGTCTCGTGTCAGCCTGACAAAAATCTGTTTCCCTCATTTGTCATTCCCTTTCTTCCAGCATGCTGAGCCACAGTCCAGAGGCCTCAGAAAAATGGAATGCAATAAATTCAAATGATATCTTTGACCTCCCTGGTTTTAATTTCCTGGGTATGTCTTTTGGGGCAGCTTCACCTAGCCTAGAACAAGCTCAGAATCTCCCCCAAAAGAGAAAAGAAAGCTATTGCTTTCTCCCTACCCCACCCTCTTGGCTTGAGATTATTTTTCTCCATCCTAGCCTGCTGGCTTTAATTAGGAGGAGTGAAGGCAGCGTGCAGACTGTAGACAGCAGGCGGTCATAACACAAAAATGTGTTAAAGAAACAGCTTTGGATAATCAGAGGTCACCATGTCCCTGTAGCTGCATTCCCCTCCCTCTCTCTGCCTTCTTTTTCCCCATCTTGTTTATCTTACATTTACCCCTCATTAGTTATAAGGGAGTCACCAGCTCAGAGTCCTGTTGCTATGGGCTTAGGAGAGGGTCCATCTTTATAAAAGGTTGAGGGCTGGGGGAGGGAAGTCAGAATGAATGGAATCATATTATTGTGTAGAATCAGCTATAATTAGGCATCTTATAAATGTCTATTAGACAAATACATTACAATAACAAAATTAGGAATGTTTAATTGCATTCTGACTCTGGGTCATAGAGGGTAATTTTTTTGAACCCAAGAGGAATCGCATTATTAAAATATGCATTAAATGCATATGACTAAGTGAAGAAAGTGAACCTGAAAAGTCCATGTACTGTATGATTCCAACTATAAGACATTATGAAAAACAAAAAACTATGGAGGCAGTACAAAGCTCAGTGGTTTCCTAGGGTTAGAGGAGAGGGAGGATGAATAGGCAGAGCACAGGGGATTTTTAGGGAAGTGAGACTACCCTGTATGATACTACAGTGATGGATAGATATCATTGTACATTTGTCAAAACCCATAGAATGAATGACTCCAAGAGCAAGCCTTATGTGAACTATGGACTCTGGGCAATAATGAGGGTTAGGTTCAGCCATTGTAACAGGCACTACTGTGGTGGAGGATGGCGATTGTCAGGGATGTTGTGGGTGTGCGATGACTATGGGAACTCAGTACCTTCTGCTCAATTTTGCTATGAGCCTACAACTGCCCTAAAAAATGAAGTCTTGGCCAGGCATGGTGGCTCACACCTGTAATCCAAGTACTTTGGGAGACTGAGGCGGGAGGATCACTTCAGGTCAGGAGTTGAAGACCAGCCTGGGCAACGTGGCAAGACCCCACCCCTACAAAAAATTTTTTAAATCAACCAGGCATAGTAATGCACACCTATAGTCCTAGCTTCCCAAGAAACCAAAGCAGGAGCTTGAAGTTATAGTGACCTATTCACACCACTGCATTCCAGCCTGAATGACAGAGAGCAAGACCCTGTCTCTAAAAGAAAAAAGAAGGCTTTTTTTAAGAGCATTAAACTTGGACTGAAAAGTTATGAACTGTAATTCCTATCACAGCCTTGTTCACCTGCTGGCAGTCATACTGGGGCAAGTTACTTGGCTTCTCTGGCCCTTGGAGATCCTATCTATAAAATGAGGATGATAATATCTTCCAGACGGAACTGTGGCATTGAAGTAATATGGAGAGACACGCAGCCCAAGTTTGTTAAATTAATAATAGAAAAATAACTACAGAATCTAGGACAGAGACTGGGCACCAGGATGCTTGACTGCTGTTCTGAAGCAGACAGAGCTAGCCAGACCACACCAGCCATGCTACCTATTTGAGGTATAGGCTCTTTCTTTCACCCCTGAAAACTTCCTGCCCCATGGCCTGCTAGAAACCTGAGAGTCGAACAGCAAATGACTCCTGGGAGCAGAACAATTGTTTTTGGGGCCAAACTGTATTGTACTATAAATATGTTCAAGGGAAAAAATAAATAATAACATTTTAGCATAGATTGAGTTACACGATCTACTTAGAAGCAGATTCCTAAGAGAACAAAACACAGCAGTATCTGTTTTTCTAAAAGGATTGCCAGAAACTCTGAAAATACCTGGAAGAAAAAGGCACTGCCTAGGAAGGTTGGTTTCATTTGGAAGGCCAGAATGAGTCATCAGATGAGAATTTTTCTTTTCTTTTCTTTTCTCTTTTTTTTTTTTTTTTTTTTTTGATATAGGGTCTCACTCTGTTGCCCAGTCTGGAATGGCACAATCACGGCTCACAGTAGTCTCCAACTGCTGGGTTCAAGTGATCCTCCCACCTTAGCCTGCTGAGTAGCTGGGACTAGAAGTGTGTATCACCATGCCCAGCTAATTTGTTTTTTAGTTTTTTGTAGAGACAAGGTCTCGCTGTGTTGCTCAGGCTGGTCTTGAACCCTTAGGCTCAAGAGATCTGCCTGTCTCAGCCTCCCAAGGTGCTGAGATTACAGGCGTGAGCCATCACGCCCAGCCAGATGAAATTTTTTTAAGACGGGCTGCTAATTAAGAGAGAGAATCTATCAAAAAACAAGCAACAAATATACACTGAGCACCTATGGTACTCCAACTGCTCTTCGAGGTATTCAGAATACATTACTGACCAAAGGAGGAGTTCATAGAACTTGCATTCTGGTGGACGGAGACAGATAATGAAATATTAACATACTAATTAAGTAAGTTATGCATTAAAAGGTAACACATTCCATCGTGCAGTGGCTCACGCCTGGAATTCCAGCACTTTGGGAGGCCATGGCAGGCAGACCACTTGAGGTCAGGAGTTCAAGACTAGCCTGGCCAACATGGTGAAATCCCATTTCTACTAAAAATGCAAACAAACAAAAAATAGCCAGGCATTGTGACTTGCATCTATAACCTCAGCTACTTGGAAGGCGGAGGCAGGAGAATCGCTTGAACCCCGGAGGCGGAAGTTGCAGTGAGCCAAGATTGCACCACTGCACTCCAGCCTTGGCAACAGAGCAAGAGGCAGAAGGAAGAAAGGAAGGAAGGAAGGAAGGAAGAAGGGAGGGAGGGAGGGAGGGAGGGAGGGAAGGGAGGGAGGAAGGAAGGAAGGAAGGAAGGAAGGAAGGAAGGAAGGAAGGAAGGAAGGAAGGAAGGAAGGAAGGAAGGAGGGAGGGAGGGAAAGGAGAGAAAGAAAAGGTGAGGCACGGTAGGGGTAGGGATAAGAGTGGGAGATTCTGTCTTAAATAGGATGATCAGGGAAATGCTAACCAAGAAGATGGCATCTGAGTGGAGTGGAAGGAGTGAGGGAAGGAGCCAAGCAGATGTCAATGGAGAAATTTCTAGGTAAAGGGTACAGCTAGAGCAAAGGATCCAGGGTGGGAGCATACAAACACATCTGAGCTGCTCCAGGAAGAGCAGGGAGCTGAGCACGCAAGAAGAATCAGATGGCAGGAAGGAGGAGCAAGAGTTTAAAGGCTCAATCATGTAGAGCCTCGTGGGTCACTCTAAGGACCTGGTGTCACCCTTGAAATAGGGAGCTGTTGCCAGGTTGGGAGCCAGAGGAGTGGCACAACCTGGATTATGATTTAGACAGATCACTCTGGCTGTGGTGCTGAAAGCAGATGCTGGTCTATGGGAACAAGGGTGAAAGAAGCAGGAGAGCTTCTCAGAAGCTCAGCAGTGATCCAGGCCAGAGCTGACAGTAACTGAACCACAGTGACCATGATAGAGGCATGGCCTTCAGACACCGGGTATCTGGAGGCTGAGGGTAGAACCCCAGGGTCCTCTGGAGATGTATATCCCAGGACCTCCTGAAGCAGTGAATGTCCAGGTGTTGGTCCTGAGTGACTTAAAGGATGAAATTGCTATCACCTTAGCTAGGGAAGTAGAGAAGGCTGCCACTGGAGGAGGTTTACAGAAGATCAGGAATTTGGAGGAAAGTGGCAAAAGGAGGAGGAGTGGGAGTAGATGGCATGCCGAAAACATAGACTGCGCATCTCACACGCTTCCCGGGACCCTGTCAGGAAGAGCCGGCCCTGAGGAATGTGTCATTTATCAATGTCATTGCTCTGAAATTGTTCAGGCCATGTTTATCAAGAATCATTCTGAAGCATTTCCTAAGCCCTCAGTTTCCCCATGCAATGGAACAAATCCAAAGAAATTGAGATTAAAGGAAGCATACATGTATTTTGTTACTTTTTTTTGAGACAGGATCTCACTCTGTCACCCACGTTGGAGTGAAGAAGTGTAGTCACAGTGCACTGAAGCCTCAAAAACTCCTGGGATCACAGCTCAAGGGATTCTCCCGTCTCAGCCTCCCAAGTAGCTGGGACTACAGGCACACACCAGTACACTCAGCTAATTTTTAAATTTTTTGTAGAGATGGGGGTCTCAGGCTGAGCATGGTGGCTCATGCTTGTAGTTCCAGCACTTTGGGAGGCAGAGGCGTGTGGATCACCTGAAGTTAGGAGTTCAAGACCAGGCTGGGCAACATGGTGAGACCCCGTCTTTATAAAAACGAAAAAAAGAGATGCGGGTATCGCTTTGTTTCCCAAGCTGATCTCGAACTCCTGGGCTCAAGTAATCCTCCCACCTGAGCCTCCCAAAGTGTTGGGATTAGAGGCATGAGCCATCACGTCTGGCTGGTTACTCTTTATGTGAGTGGTCGTCTACCCCATGTCCAACCACTTTTCCTACCACTCCGGAGAACAGCCATAGTTAAGACACAGCCAGTTAGATGATGAATTACTTCATCAATCCCCCTAGAGAACAAGCTAATTCACTCCTGCAGATTTCTCTTACATTCACCAACCACTTGCACTCACCCACTCAAAACATGTTCTTGGGAAAAGATCTAATAAGCCAGCTTCCAGAAAGGTGTAAATAAGTGGGAAAAAAATGAAAATACTTCCTCCCCCAGGGATATTTGAATTTTAAAGTACCCAAAACCCTAACCCAAGAGGCAAAATAATGAAATATCACTCACCAGCTTAAGGGAGTTTAAGGGCCAGTGATCTTGAATTCACATTACTCAGCAACTACCTCCTGAGAAAACAGTAGGACTCCAGGAACAATTCTAAGTGGTTTCCTTGACTGTCCCACTTTTACCTCTCCCAGTAAGGTCCTCTGGAGGTGCTCATACTTCCTGCTTGACTGCACCTCGTTCCTTTGTGTGGAATACCCTTCGCTCCCTCCCTGCTAGTCCCTGAGTCAGGGATTCTTTCTGTGACTCGGCTCAAATGAATGAATAGATAGCTAAACAAATGGTGTCATTATCCTTGCCGCTACACTGTGAGTCAACTCCGAACATGCCAGACTATACAGATGGCTAAAATCCAGTGGAGGCCAGTCGCTCACACCTATAATCCCAGCACTTTGGAAGGCCAAGGCAGGAGGATTACTTGAGCCCAGGAGTTTGAGATCAGCCTGGGCAACATGTTAAGACTCCGTCTCTGCAAAAAAAATTAAAAATTTGTTGAGCACACAGGTGTGCATCTGTGGTCCCAGCTACTCAGGAGATTGAGATGGGAGGATTGCCTGAGCTTATAAAAGTCAAGGATACAGTGAACTGTGATCATGCCACTGCACTCCAGCCTAGGCAACAGAGTGAGACCTTATCTCGAAACAAACAAACAAAAAAAGTCATCATCTTTCTGTGCTCAAGTATGGGATTTGACCTAACTTCTCTGGGACTCTATGACCCTATTTCCCTATGACCAGGGAAATAAAGGTAAGAGGAAGTAAAAGTAAATGTCTCATGAGACCATCGTCCAGGTCCTTTTAGCAAAAACCCAAACAGGTATGATGTTCCTGTGCATGTGTGTGATTGTGTGCACCCACATGTGTTTGTGTGTGTGTTGCCTGCATATCAGCCTCCAAAGCCCTTAAACCAAGTGGTCACTGAGGGGTTCGCCAAGCAACAACAGTTCCAGTGAAGCATAGAGGAAGCCCCTCGTACAAGGCCAGCGAGAGGGCCCCAGGGATCTCTCAGGCACCAGTCACTCACTCAGCGTGAAGCTGACAGCCACCTCCAGCAACAATTACAGCTCCTCCACAATTGTTGGAGGCTGTAATGTTAAATCAATCAATCAGGTGTGCCACTCACTGAAGCTCGGGCTACCAACTCACTTAAGGGGTGCGCAAGAAGCAATCACTGCATAAGCTGCTTCTCCCAGCTGTCTTACTTGACTCCAGTCCATTTTGTGAAGCCATTACAAATCCGTCCTTAGGAAAGATTTTTCTCCCTCTGTGGCTTTGCACCACACTTGGCAAATCAGTAACTCCCAGACAAGCCGCAAACATTCTGAAATGCACCTACACAGAAATACACACGCACACACAGACAGGCGAGCATCCTCCAGCAAACACAGAGAAAGACATGCACATCCCGGGGGAGGACCACTGGCTTCCACACAGCCTTTCTAACCAGTCACAGGGCTCAGAACCCCAGCGGGAGACCTGAGGAGTCACAGTGTCAAAAGAGAAGATCCACGACCAATGTCCCCTCTTAGAAGCATGATGGTCAGGGTGGAGGAAAAGAACAGTGGTTTTGGTTTTGTTTTGTTTTTAATAAAAAAAGAAACAGCAGGCAAACCATACTAGTCCGATGTCCCACTAGTTCGTGCTGCACTGCTATCCACGAGGTGACTTGCTTCACGTTAGTCCCATCTCTTTTTGGAGGTAATCGATCTTTTTTTTATTTAAGAGATAGGGTCTCAAGCTGTCACCCAGGCTGGAGTGCAGTGGTGCAATCATAGCTCACTGCAACCTGGAACTCCTGGGCTCAAGTGATCTTCCCATTCCAGCTGCCCAAGCTCAAGTAATTTTGTAGTACTGACAGAGTCTTGCTAGGTTGCCCAGGCTGGTCTTGAACTCCTATCCTCAAGCAGTTCTCCCTCCTCACTCTCCCAAAGTGCTGAGATTACAGGCATGAGCCACTATGCCCAGGCAGAGGTAATTAGACTTGAATCGTATGTTTTCTCCTCCCAAGTCCATGTTAATTTCCTGTTCTCACTCACCTACCTGTTGGTTCTAACCACTCAATGCATACACTTAAAACAGTTCAGCATTCTTCCAGAAGAGTCCATACATCACCAGAACTCATAAGGTCCTCTGATTAACTCCTTTGAGGCACTGGGGATGTATTTTAAAGTTAGTGGTAAAAAGAGAAATTCAGACTTTAGTAACTGACAAAGGCAAAAGAAAAATGCATACCCAGACAGAAGTCAGACACAAAGACACTTATCTGTGAAACTCCACGCAAACAGACTATATGCACACAACTGTGCCTCAAAATAAAAAACCCCAGTGCCTCACTCTTTGCAATAAGCTCCGCCCTGTGCCTGAAAATAGGTAAATGGCATGTTCAGGATTCCAGCTCCCATATTTAATTTGTTACCACGCAAGGCATCAGGGGCATCACTTTGAATGGTAGATATCAATATGATTTAAACGGCTGCCACTTAATGCGGTGAGGAGGAATCAATTGTGCTGCAAAAATGGAAGACAAGGAGGAGTATCATCCTGTCAGTTTTCAGGGAAATAAGGAGCCCTATTAATAGTTGTTAACATGAATCAACGAATCACTTCTCTGTCAGTGGCTGGTGGGCTGGGCCCCAAATCAATCAGTGAAGAGAAAGAAAGCTGATGATTCCAGGGAAAGTCTGAGCAAGGGAAATGGGCAGGGCATTGACCCTCTGAGGAAGGAGAGGGAGCCAGCTCACAGCAAAGAGAAATAAATGTTAACCAGAACCCTGTGCCCCTTTGTATGGCTGAGGGAGGGGCCATCAAAGGCAGGGCTCCTCCCCACTAAAAACCTGGCATTTAGGGCTGCAATATCAATGCTCATGAAAGGGTCCCACCAGGCCAGGGAAGAGTAAGAGTAAGGGTTGATTTTTAAGTAGTGATTAAGTGACGTCAGTGACCGGGAACAGTGACTCACGAGTATGATGCCAGCATTTTGGAAAGCCAGACTGGGGGGATGGCTTGAGCCCAGGAGTTTAAGACCAGCCAGGGCAAATGGCAAGACCCTATCTCTACAAAAAAAATTGAAAATCAGCCAGGTGTAGCAGCATGTGCCTGCAGTCCCAGCTACTTGAGGGGCTGAGGCAGGAAAACCACTTGAACTCAGGAGGCTGAAGCCACGGGACTCCAGCTTGGACAACATGAACACACCACTGCACTCCAGCTTGGACAACAAAGCAGACCCTGTCTCAAAAACAAACAAAATTAAGTGATGACGGCGTGCAGCCCCCAATACCAGGAGTGGAAAAGTTGGTCAGGGCCTTGTTAGCAAAGGAAGCACTGGCCAAATGGGAGCTGAAATTAACAGTGAGTTCCCCACTCCTGTCTTTGCCATAAGCTAAAAATCCTGCAGCTATAGTCAGTGCCTGAGATTCAGCAACTTCAGCCCGTTCGCAAATGACAACGTAGAAACTGGAACACCCAAGTACAACTGGACCTTTTGGAGATTCTCTACAGTTTTCTTTTTCTTTTGTTTTTTTTCAGATGAAATGCCTTCTGTAGAACTAGATTCTTTTTTTTTTTTTTTTTTTGAGACAGAGTCTTGCTCTATCACCCAGGCTATAATGCAATGGCATGATCTCAGCTCACTGCAGCCTCCACCTTCCAGTTTCAAGCAATTCTCCTGCCTCAGCCTCCTGAGTAGCTGGGATTACAGGTGCCAGGTGCCAGCCACCATACATGGCTAATTTCATATTTTTATTAGAGATGGGGTTTCACCATGTTGGCCGGGCTGGTCTCAAACTCCAGACCTCAGGTGATTCACCCACGTCTTCCTCCCAAAGTGCTGGGATTACAGGTGTGAGCCACCATGCCCAGCCACTGATTCATTTTTCCGAAAGACTTTATTTAAGTACCTTTATATCTATGACTATATGTGGTTTTTCTTCTCTATTTCTAGCCATTTAAAATATACTCACAAAATATTTTTTTACATTAATACCAAAGGATAAATAGCCTCAATAATTAAAGAGCCCTTAAATTCTTGCAAATTAAAATGTAAAAAAAATTAAATATCTCATTAATAACAAATAGTTATGAAACACTTCACTGCATGCCAGGCTAAGAATTTTACCTAAATTATCTCTTTGCATTTTTTTCTGTGACTTTAGGAGGTAAATAATATGATGCCTATATCTTAGGTAGAAAAACAGGCTCAGATCATTTAAATAATTTGTTCAAAATTGCACAACTAGCAAATGATAGAATGATCATTCAAAAAAGTCTACACTTTTGCACCATGCTGTATCAATTTCTCTTAAGAAGCCCACAAAGGAAGACACACAAATAGCCAATAAACATTTTAAGTCAATTGTTAAATAACAAAGAAGTCAAAAAATAATAACAATTTATTATTTATTTACTTATCAGGTAGGCAAACATCACAAAGATTAACAGAACCTAATGTTGATGAGTTTGTGAGAACACTGACTCACTCACACAGTATTGCTGAGAATGTAAGTTATAAAATCTGGCTGGAAGTCAATTTTTTCAAAATATATAAAAGTGTAATTTATGCATGCTGTGAATATCTCGATTTTGGAATTACCTTAATGTGATGTTCAAACAAGAAAGGTAAGATAAAAAGACATTAATCACAGTTTTGTTTATAAGAGCTAAATATTGGAAACAACATTAGTGTCCATTTATAAAAATTGCTTAAATCAATTATGAAACATTCATACAATAGAATATTACTCAGTCACCTAAAATAATGGTGTTGATCTATATTTACTGACACAATGATATCTATGAAAAATTGTCTCATCAAAAAAGCAATTACAGAAACATATATAAATGTATAAATATTTATCATATATACACGCAAAGCAAATTTTCTGGAAGGATATTTGTGAAAATAGTGTTAGTGCTGATTTTTAGAATCTGGATTTCTGGGTGCTTTTATTTTCTTTTTATATTTGTATGTATTATCTGACTCTCTGAATAAAATCTATTGCTTTTACAATAATAGGTCATTTTCAGAAGAAAAAAAAATCCACATCTTCCATTTTCTAATTTAACTTTGTGTAGGATCGTGCTGGACATGGAAATACTTTAAATAGATGAAATATAATATACAGAGAGCATGGATTTTAGACTATGACAAATCTGGAGTGCAAGCTTGGCTTTTATTAACTTTGTGACTGTATTAGCTATTGCTGCCATAACAAATTATCACAAACTCCACAATTTAAACAACGTAAATGTGTAATCTTACAGTTCTTCAGGTCATACCTACAGACTCACTGAGCTAAAATCAAGGTGTTGGCAAGGCTGTTTCATTTCTGGAAGTTCAATGGGAGGATTTCCTTCCTCATTCAGATCATTGGCAGAGTTCAGTTCTTTGTGGTTGTAGGTCCCAGTTTTCTTGTTGACTGTAGCTAAGGGCTGTTCACAGCTTCTGGAGGCTGCCACATTCCTTGACTCCCTCCCTCCATCTTCAGAGCCAGCCACATGTATAGAGTCTAGCCCTCACGCCTATCTGACCCACCTTCTACTTTTAAGAACTGGTGAGATGAGATCAAATCCACTCAAATAATCCAAGATAATCTTCCATTAAGCACATCCGCAAATCCTTCATGTCGTGTAAAGTAGCAATCATAGCTTCTGGGGATTAGGACATGGACATCTTTGGGAAATCATTATCCTGCCCACCACAATGACTTTGGCAAATTATCTGATGACTCCAAAAGGGTAGAATAACTGAATGGTTGCATGTTTTTGACCCATTGGTTATATCTTTATGTATCAATATCAAATATTATGAACCTATTATGTGTCAGGTACTTTGTACATATCCATCCTTCCTAAATCCACACATCATAGTTATTATTATTCCCATGTAGTGGATATGTCACAGACAGGGGTGCTAAAGATTTTTTTTAATCAAATCAATCTGATTCCATGTACCCTTGTCCCACTAAGTCAATCTGTCATCATTAGGATTCTCTTTCCAACCCCTTCCTTAGGACAGTACAAATGTTGACAAGACCTTCCTGATGGGTCTCCTTGCCTTCTACCTCAGTCCCCTGCAATCCACCCTTCATTTCCTCATTTAAAATTTCTTAATGGTTCTCTTTGACCCACAATCTTGCCCAATGTCTCATGACTCCAAAATGTTTCTTCTCATCTCCCTCCCTGACTTTACACAGACCAATCCTCTTTTCTGGGATTATATCTCTCCCCTTGTGTATTAGCCCATTTTCATGCTGCTAATAAAAAAATAAAAATTACCCAAAACTAGGAAATTTACAAAAGAAAGAGGTTTATTGGACTTACAGCTCCATGTAGCTGGGGAGGCCTCACAATCATGGCAGAAGGTGAAAGGCACATCTCACATGGAGGCAGACAAGGGAAGAGAGCTTGTGCAGGGACACTCCCATTTTTAAGCCATCAAATTTCATGAGACCCATTCACTATCATGAGACCAGCATGAGAAAGACCCACCCCCATGATTCAGTCATCTCCCACCGGATCCCTCCCTCAACAGTACAATGTCCTTTCCACGTTGTTTCATTGCTCTGTTTGTAGATATTTCCCCAATAAGCCAGGAATGTCTCAATTGCAGGCACTGTGCCTTGTTCAATTTTGGATACTTAGCACCAATCCATTGTCTGCTTAAGAGGTGCTCTCAAGCCCTTTTTTAAAGAAAAACTAGGAAAATGCTGTTAAGCTATGAAGCATTTTGATATCTGTGATGAAATGAAAAGGCCAAATTTTGCCCAGCACAGTTTATTCTTCCATACAGACTTCTGAGGGGGCAAAAACCTTTTTTAGCCTCTTCTCTCCTAAATGTGCCAAAACGATGAAAGGGCACTTTGAAAAAGAATGTCAGTAAGTCACAATGAGGAGATAGTGAACAGTCAGGATTCAACAAGCATTTCCTGAGCACCTATACTCTGCAAAGCACTGTGCCAGGGACTGAGGATATACAATCTCTGCCTTCAAACACTTCCCAGTCCGTTGCAGGATTCAGAAACCACACAACATGGTTCTGGTGCTGATCTGAACAATAGAATCATGTTTAATACTTGTTTAAAAGGCAATGAAAGTATCACTTCACACCCATTAGTATGGCTATTATCAAAAACAAACATCGGTGAGAATGTAGAGAAGTTGGAACCCTCATACATTGCTGCTGGGAATGCAAAATCATGTCCCCACTGTGGAAAACTATGTAGTGGCTCCTCAAAAAGTTAAACATAGATTCACCATATGATCCAGCAATTCTATTGCTAGGTAAAAACCCAAAAGTATTGAAAGCAAAGATTTAAACAAATACTCATGGTGCAGGATATTTTCTTGACCCCTTCATGGGACTCACGACAGGGGTGCCTGATTTACTCAGCCCACCCTGTTCAACCCCTTGCAGGAGGGAGCATGCAAGTGAACACCAGCAGGAATCGGCAGCTTTGTGAACTCTGTATGGGCCCTGCAGCAGCATCCAGGTGAGGTGTCTGTGACCTCAAGCCTCAGAGGCATGTTGTAATGCTCTCTTAGCTACACCATCCACAGACAGCAGTGTATTATCAGCTCAATGGGCCCTTTGCCTCATTCCATGGGGCAGCTGCCCTCCACTAGCAAGAACAAAGGTTCGGTGTGACAGCCTTTTTGCGTAACTCTCATGTGGTACATCCTGAATTCTTGTCCAGTGCCCAAGAGGAATGAGATCATGTGGTTGAAATGAAGGATGGTGGAAGTGGAGAATTTTACTGAGTGATAGAAGTGGCTCTCAATGGAGAGGGGAGCTGGAGAGGGGACAAGAGAAGTCAAGCCACCTCTCTGCCTCTCTCTCCCAAAGTCAAGTTGCTTCATCCAGCCACTGTCTCGAAGACACCTCTTCCCAACATCCAACTGATTCTTCCTGATGCCAAGCTGCTGCTTCTGTCTGCCAACTGAGTCTAGGGTCTTTCTAGGCACAGGATGGGGGTGGAGTGGGCCATAGATAGTTTTGAAAAAGGCAGTATTCAATTGGTAAAGAACCAATCAGGAGACAGCAGGCATACAGGGATGGAAGTTCTCACCTTGGGCCATGGGCTTCAGGATTTTCAGCTTGAAGGTGGGGTTTTGTCAGGGACCCACCCCTGCCTGCCTAGAATTTCTCTGACTTCTGT
>PVKP010023225.1:0-36562 GCA_004027715.1 Plecturocebus donacophilus | reverse complement strand
GGAAACCCTCATTCTCAGCAAACTAACACGAGAACACAAAATCAAACACCGCATGTTCTCACTCATAGGCGAGTGTTGAACAATGAGAACACATGGACACAGGGAGGGGAGCACTATATGTTGGGGGAAAATAGGGGAGGGACAGTAGGGTGGGGAGGGACAGTGGGGGGTGGGGAGTTGCGGGGAGATAGCATGGGGAGAAATGCCAGATATAGGTGAAGGGGAGGAAGGCAACAAATTACACTGCCACGTGTGTACCTGTGCAACAATATTGTATGTTCTTCGCATGTACCCCAAAACGTAAAACACAATAAAAAATAAAATTAAAAATTAAAAAAAAAAAAAAAAAAAAAAAAAAAAAAAAAAAAAAAAAAAAAAAAAAAAAAAAAAAAAAAAAAAAGCACAGGTCCACAAACTCACAATAAATATCAACAAATCCACATATAGCAATATCATATTCAAGCTTCGGAAACAAATGTGAACTCAAAATTTTGGGGAAATAAAATCACCTTACCTATAAAGAAACAATAATAAGAATTACATCAGACTACCCTTCAGCAACAATGCATGCAAGAGGAAAGTGGAGTGCATATTTAAAGTTTTGAAAGAACCAATATAGAATTCTTTTTTTTTTTTTGGAGATGGAGTCTCACTCTGTCAATCTTGGCTCACTGCAACCTCTGTCTCCTGGGTTCAAGCAATTCTCCTGCCTCAGCCTCCAAAGTAGCTGGGTTTACAGGCACCCACCACCACATCTGGCTAATTTTGGTATTTTTAATAAAGATGAAGTTTCACCATGTTGACCAGACTTGTCTTGAACTCCTGACCTCAGGTGATCCTCCCTCTTTGGCCTCCCAAGGTGCTAGGATTACAAGCATGAGCCACCATTCCCAGCACTCACTGATGTAGAAGTCTGTACCTAGCAAAATTATTCTTCAAAAGCGAAAGAGAAATAAAGAGTTTCTCAAACAAAACTGAGGAATTTGTCTTGCAAGAAATGTTAAATGAAGTTTTGTGGTGCTCATCTTTCAAGATGGCCTCCAATGATTTTTGCCTCCTGGTACATATGCCATTGTGTATTCCCTTCTCTTAAGTGCATTGGTCTTCAGATCAAAAGAAACTGTACTTAAGGAACTATACCAAAGGAGCTTCATCTGCCCCCAGGCCTAATTTAGATGAGATTTTGGACTTCAAGCTAATGCCATTATGGAATGAGACTTTGGGGAACCTGGTCAAGAGAATGAGTAAATTTTGCATGTGGGAGGGACACTCATTATTGGCAGCCAGAGGGTGGACTGAGGTAGCCAAGTTCCAAGATGGCCCCCAATGATACTTGCTCCTTGTGTAGTTCTCTCCACACTGAGGAGAACTGACTTGTGCAATCAATAGGATATTTCAGGAAAGTTGGAGGGTAACTTTCAGTGCTAGGTCATAAATGACAAATGACATTACAGCCTCCACCTTGCTATCTCCTAGGTCACTTGCTGTAGTGGACATCAGCTTCCATTTTGTTAGGATACTCAAGAAGCTCTACCAAGCAGTTTCTATGGCAAGGAGCTAATGTTGCCAATTGCCAGTATCAGCTTGCCATCCATGTGAGTTAACCATCTTGGAGAAGGATATTCTAGCTCCCATCAAGCCAACAGAAAACTATAGACGCAAGTAACACATTGACTGCAACCTCCTGAGTGATGTTAACTCAGAGCTACACAGATATTGTGCTTCTGAATTCCTGACTTACAGAAGCTGAGAGGCAATAAATGTTTGTTGATGTTTTAAACCACTAAGCCATAGGGTAATGACTTATGCAGCAATTGGTAATGAATTCAGATTTCAATAAAAATTTCTAGGACATTTATCAACCATATCTTGCAAATTATACAAAATAAAGGTTCATGAAAATCTAATTTGATTTTGAAAAAGGTTAGTAAAATAGAGGAATTTCCTTCCCAAGTACTAATGCAATCTAGAAAGCTATAGAATACCTATAGAATGTAATTATATAGAAACAACATAATGGAATAGAATAAAAATTCAGAAAGAAAAAATAATACCTAATAAAGGTAGCACTATAAATCAATAGAGAAAAGATAAACTAATTTCCAGAAAGCATTAGGAAAACTAGCTCAATATACAGAGAAGAGCAAAGTAAGTCATGTGATATACACACATGAATTCTATTTGGAATAACATGTTCAACTTAAAAGGCAAATTTTAAAAGCTAATAATAGAAAATGAAGGAAAACATAAGAGTGAGCTTAGGGCTAGAAGGACTTCTTAAGAAGGACTTAAAAGCACAAAATACTAAGCTCCCCAAAAATGATGAGTTTATATCAAAATTAAGAATTTCTGCTTGCAAAGGACACCATAAGCAAATTAATGACAGACTAGAGAAGATATTTGCAATATTTAAAGCCTACTAAGGAATTAATATTTAGTAGTAGAAGGAACACCTGCAAATTAACAAGGAAAAAAGCAGGAAATCTCAATGGAAAAATACATAGAGCACATCAAAAAGTTAATTTGCGGTGATTAAGTGGACTTTATTCTTGGAATGCAAGGATTTTTAATTTATGCAAATGAGTAAATGTGATTCACCACATAAACAGGATTAAAAACAAAATCCATATATGATCATCTTAACAGATGCAGAAAATGCATTTAATAAAATCTAACTTCCCTTCATGATAAAAACCCTCAACAAGCTAGGCAGTGAAGAAACATACCTCACAATAAAAAGAGCTGTCTACAATAAAACCGCAGCCAAAAACACTAAATGGGCAAAAGTTAGAAGCCTTTCCGCTTAAGAACTGGAAAAGGACAAGATGTCCACTCTCACCACTCCTATTCAGCATAATCCTGAAAGTCCTAGCTAGAGCATTCAGGCAAGAGAAAGAAATAAAAAACATCCAAATAAGAAAAGAGGAAGTTAAATTATCTCTCTTCACTGACAGTATAATTGTATACCTAGAAAACTCTAGAGATTCTGCCAAAGGACTCCTAGACCTGATAAACAACTTCAGCAAAGTCTCAGGATACAAAATCTACATACAAAAATCAGTAACATGTCTATACACCAATAACATTTAAGCTGAGAGCGAAGTAAAGACTGCAATCCCATTTACAATAGCCACAAAAAAATAAAATACCTAGGAATACATCTAAGTGAATAAGTGAAAGATCTCTACAAATAGAACTACAAAACACTGCTGAAAGAACTCATAGATGACACAAACAAATGGAAAAGAATTTCATGTTCATGGATTGGAATAATCAGTATTGCTAAAATGGCCATACTTCCCAAAGCAACCTACAGATTGAATGCTATTGCTATCAAATTACCAACGTCATCTTTCACAGAAGTGAAAAAAACTATTCTAAACTTCATACGGTACCAAAAAAAGTGAAAGAAAAATGTTAGTAACTCAACAAATAAATGGACAAAGCAGACAGTTGATTTCAGAGAGAAAGGAAATTAAAAGGCCAATTTTCTAAAAGAAATGAGTCTCAGTCTTGAAGATAATTAGAAATATAGGTTTTCTTTTAAAAGAATAAGTAGATACTATTTCCACCCAATAATAATGTCAATCAAGTTTTCGTGAAAATGAGAGGAAATAGGGACTTTCTCTTGGAGACAATTTGGTGTATTTGGTAAAGTTAAAATATGCACACTACTTACAGACATATCCCTATGTATTTGTGTTTCAGGATACGTGAAGAAAGACATTCACTATAGCATGTTTTTAAGAGTGAAGACTAGAAAAATCTAAGCATCCAGCAATAAGGAAATGGACAAATAAAATGTTGCATATTCATGTGATGGACTTTATAAAACAACTAAGAGAAATGAATTCTATCTAATCTATATTAAACAGATTTCAAATATATAATACTGTATAAAAATCACAAAATAATAAGTACAGTATGCTATTATGTACATAATTTACAGCATAAGCTATATTGTATTCATCTGTAAATATAAATAAGTAAAAGTATTTTTAAAACTCTTTGGCTTCCTCCTTTCCTATTTGAATATCCTTTATTTCTTTTTCTTGCCTAATTGCTCTGACTAGAACTTCCAATACTATATTGAAGAGGAGTGGTGAGAAACAGCATCCTTGTCTAGTGCCAGATTTCAAAGGGAATGCTTCTGGTTTTTGCCTATTCAGTATGATATTGGCTGTGGGTTTGTCATAAATAGCTTTTATTATTTTGAGATACATTCCGTCATTACCTAGTTTATTGAGAGTTTTTAGCATAAAGGGCTGTTGAATTTTGTCAAAGGCCTTCTCTGCATCTATTGAGATAATCATGTGGTTTATGTATTTGGTTCTGTGTATGTGGTGAATTACGTTTATAGACTTGCATATGTTGAATGAGCCTTGCATCCCCGGGATGAAGCCTACTTGATTGTGATGGATAAGCTTTTTGATATGCTGTTGTAATCAGTTTGCCAGTATTTTTATTGAAGATTTTTGAATCTATGTTTATCATGGATATTGGCCTGAAGTTTTCTTTTCTTGTTGAATCTCTGCCAGGTTTTGGTATCAGGATGATGTTAGTCTCATAAAATGATATGGGAAGGATTCCCTCTTTTTGGATTGTTTGGAATAGTTTCAGAAGGAGTGGTATCAGCTCCTCTTTGTATGTCTGGTACAATTCTGCTGTGAACCCATCTGGACCTGGGCTTTTAGGCTATTAATTGCTGCCTCAACTTCAGCCCTTGTTATTGGTCCATTCAGGGTTTCAACTTCTTCCTGGTTTAGGCTTGGGAGGATGCAAGTGTCCAGGAATTTATCCATTTCTTCCAGGTTTACTGGTTTATGTGCATAGAGTTGTTTGTAGTAATTCATGGTGGTTTGTATTTCTGTGGAATCTGTGGTGATGTTCCCTTTATCGTTTTCTTATTGCATCTATTTGATTATTCTCTTTTCTTTTTATTAATCTGGCTAGTGGTCTATTTTGTTGATCTTTTCAAAAAACCAGCTCTTGGATTTATTGATTTTTTTAAGAGTTTTTTGCGTCTCTCTCTCCTTCAGTTCTGCTCTGATCTTAGTTATTTCTTGTCTTCTGCTAGCTTTTGAGTTTTTTTAATCTTGCTCCTCTAGCTCTTTCAATTTTGACGATAGGGTGTTGATTTTAGATCTTTACTTGCTTCTCATGTGGGCATATATTGCTATATATTTTCCTCTAGACACTGCTTTAAATGGGTGGAACTAGGGGAGGGACAGTGGGGGGTGGAGAGTTGGGGAGGGATAGCATAGGGAAAAATGCCAGATATAGGTGATGGGGAGGAAGGCAGCAAACCACATTGCCATGTATGTGCCTATGCAACAATATTGCATGTTCTTCACATGTACCCCAAAACCTAAAATGCAATAAAATGTATATTTTTTTAAAAAACTGAGCAGGAAATACATTAAACTCTTCCTAGAGGAAGCTTTGAGTGGAGGGCAGAAAGGTGAATGAGACTGGGAGTGTTGGTTTAGTTACCTAGATTTGAAGCTTCAACAATCATGTTTTAGCCCTTTAAAAAAATTAAGCTATGATTTTAAAAATTGTTATTTCTATATGAGAAGAATATAAGTTTTTGTTACACTATTCTTACACTATTCTTTATATTTTCTGGGTTTTTTAAAATATCTTAAAGTTTAAAAGAAAAATATTTTTCACTCCAGCCCCGTGAAATAAATTTACAAATATTTTCAAAATATAAACTTGAATTAGGGACACTAGGTGTTGTGCCCACATATATCAATGAAGTTCTGAATACTGTATAGTAAAAATGGGGCAAATAACCTATGATAGGACTCTAACAAGAGTAGTGTATACTTACTTTAGGAGGCAGATGCTTGAGCAAATTGTAATACAATTTGAGCTGTACTTTTAGGACTGTTCATCTTGAAAACTTGCGAAAGGAAAGTGAAATGGAGAGATAATTTTTGAGGCTCTTAAAGGAGTCTAGGTAAGAAGTAATGTGTTAGTATTAATAAATGATAACAAGTAATAAACATGGAAGGAAAGAGTGAATCTATTTTCTCTCTCAACCTCCTTTACTATCATATCAAAGCACCAGTTACTTTAAAAATGTTGATTAACTGCAAGATATATTATCTTAATTCTTAACTCTTCAATGGAAATGTTCTCATTAAATTTGAGAATTAAACAACTAGTCTTTATAAACTGTCCATAGATAAATTTTAAGCCATTCAAGTATGAATTTGACATTGCTATTTTGTGTATTCATCTACCATGACCAAAATATGAGAGGTTTTGTAAGCCATAGTACTTACAAAATTAATATCTTTTGCTCTTAGATTTAGACATTTTTAACAAAACGCTTTTTAAAGCAAGATATATTGAACTATAACTTATCACATGCCAGTCAGTGTAGTGGCATTTTCTGTATATTTTTTATTTAATCTTTACTTCAGCATAGTAAGGTCGACATTGTATTTTATCCCCCAATTAACTGGGACCTGAGGCTCAGAGATGTGAAATACCTTGCCCAAGTTCAGACTAAAGCTAGTAAATAGTGATGCTGAGATGCAAACCAAGATCTAATTCCAAATTGTATGCTCTATCCACTACCATCCTAATCTCTTTTACTAACCAACAAATTTATCTGATAAACGAAATACCAAGTTCTAAGTGGCATGAATATTGACAAGGCTATTGTTATTAAAACATCTTTATTTTTGCAAAATAGGGAGTTATTTTTATTGAAATGTTTTTATAAATAATTTTGATAGAGTATACTATCTCTTTTAGAGCTTTTAAGATCACCTATTTAGGGCTGGGGGCGGTGGTTCACTCCTGTAATCCCAGGACTTTGGGAGGCCAAGGCGGGCAGATCACCTGAGGTCGGGAGTTTGAGACCAGCCTGACCAAAGTGGAGAAAGCCTGTCTCTACTAAAAATACAAAATTACCCAGGCACCGTGGCACATGCCTGTAATCCCAGCTACTCGGGAGGCTGAGGCAAGAGAATCACGTGAACCCGGGAGGCAGAGGATGCAGTGAGCCGATATCATGCCATTGCACTCCAGCCTGGGTGACAAGAGCAAAACTGTGTCTCACAAAAAAAAAAAAAAAAAAAAAAGCTATTTAACTTTTTTTTAAATCATACTTCTCAAAATTAGGTTAATAATATTACTTATCTCACAAGACTGCTTTATTAATGGAGATACTATTACTTACTGTCATAACTTACTAATGGAGATTAAATGAGATAAAACATAAAGCATTTAGCAAAGTGTCTGATATATAGTTGGTGTTTAATAAATATTTGCAGTTATTATTTTGTATTCTATTTTATAAGTATTTTGCTATTGGGACAGTGCAAATCTTTTATAAGAAACCCAAAATATCTATAACCTTCTATAGCACAAGAGAATTATAGGTACTCAATATACAATCATAGAGCATGCACAATCACCAATTTCAAAGGCATCTACAAAAACATTACCTCTCCTCATCAAATTAACAATATGAGAATCATCTAACCAGTCAACTAAACACGGGAATCATATACAGTACTTACATTTTATAACAATTAATTTTTTAGGTTAGTCTGACATCTAGTGGAATTATCTTAGTCATTCAAAAGATGTAAAATACATACTTAAAAAAAAAACTAACAACATTCTATTAAGTAAAAGACCAATGTCTAATGTAGTCTTTAAAATAAAAAAGGAAAAGAAATTTCAGTAGTGTCTATGTGTCAGGTACTCTGCAAAATGTTTCCACATACATTATTTCACTCATTTGTTCAAAGTAAATATTTTGTGCCTGCTATGTGCGAGGCTTGTATTACATAAAACATTTTTTAAAGCAGATGTGATTTCTGATCTTTTTGAACTTATAGATTAGTAGGAATTAATTTATTACACAAATTATTATATAAATTAATATAAATTGTGTTTAGAGAAATGAAGAGCTTACTGATTTAGCACAGAGTTTAGGAAGGGCCTCTGAGAAAGTGATGAGCCAACTCCTAAATAATGAGTAGCAAGAGAGATTTAAGGCAGAAGAAATAACATGGGTGAAGGTCCTGAGGTGGGTAAAGATTTGTTACATAAAGGAATTTAAAGAAGGGCAGTGTGGCTACAGTTGTGAGTAGGGGAGACAGCTGTACCAAATGAGTTTAGAAAGGTATGTGGCAGTCAGGTTAAGCGGGGTCTTTTGAAAGGGTTGGCCATATTGGGGATTTATGATTTTACCTCTTTATGATATGTATAATAGAAATCATTTGAAGTACAGTCATTCCTTAGTATCTGCAGGGGATTGGTTCTAGGATGCCACTCTTCCCCCTCAGATGCTCAAACCCCTTATATAAAATGGCATAGTATTTGCATATAACCTATGAATATTCTCCTGTAAAGAGATGATGCTTTAAATCATCTCTAGATTATTTATAATACCTAACACAATGTAAATGCTATATAGTTATTATACTGTATTGGTTTTTATTTGTATTGTTTTTATTGTTATGTTGTTGTCTTTAATTGTTCTTTTTTTCAAATATTTTCTATCCTTGGTTGGTTGAATCTGTGCTTTCACAGTCCATGAATGTGAAGTACCAATTGTAGTTAAACAAGGAGAGATATATAAGATATATGGTTTTAAAAACACTCTAGCTCCTAGGCAGAAATTAAATGGAAGAAGATGAGCATGAATGTAGGGAGGAAAATTAGGACCATTTAGGAGAGTATTACAATAGTCCCAACAACAGATGGTTTTGGCTCAGACCATCATGGTTTCTATGAAGATGTATTTTGAAAGTTAGACGAATTGAATATTGGGAGGGAGGTAGGACAAGGCACCAGAGAGCATTGAAAATAGTCCCAGATTTCTATCTTGAACAACGGAGTCAATGGAAGTATTAAGATGAGTAAGAGTGGAAAATAATAGCTTTGAGGATAAGACCAAGTTTTTTGTTTTTTTTGTTTTTAAAGACAGAGTCTTGCTCTGTTGCCC
This sequence comes from Plecturocebus donacophilus, assembly GCA_004027715.1. Lineage (NCBI taxonomy): Eukaryota > Metazoa > Chordata > Mammalia > Primates > Pitheciidae > Plecturocebus > Plecturocebus donacophilus. The sequence goes on along the minus strand of PVKP010023225.1, from coordinate 27,585 downwards.
AGGTTGTTTTGTATTTCTTATATAGATGGGGTGTCGTCATGTTGCCCAGGCTGGTTTCAAACTCCTGCACTCAAGCGGCCTCCACTGGCCTCAGCCTCCCAAAGTACTGCCATGAGCCACCATGCCTAGCCCAAGCTTTTATCATCAAAGAATAACAGAAACATTTGGTTATTTATATGCATTTTTTTCACATATAGGAACACACTCATTACACTATTGTCAAGGAACAAGGGCAAATTCTTCACTTCTGAGAGAAAAAAAAATTGCAGTCTGGAAAGACTGAGTCTTGCTGCACATTTTTCATGGTAAACTGAGTAGCTAGCAGCAAAGAGGTCAGTCTAGACAGTCTGTCCTTGTGAAAGTTGTCTAGGCATAACAAAGAAGACAACTTCAGTTGTATTGGATTAATCCCAAACCCTGCAAGTTTACTGAGGAGCCCACTGGAATAGATTGTCCTAGAATTATGTCTATCAAGACCATTCCATTAGCATCTCTATCTTCATTGACCCAGGCCTGCATCATTTCACTCATCAGTATTTCTCAACTCCTCCTTTTAGTCAAAACAAACTCCAAAAGATGCAAATTTTACAATGAACGGTTTAGTACCTTTTGACTTAATATTATCCACCTGATATCAACTTGAAATAATCAATGTAAAATAATATTTAAGATCTTTGACTCCATTCATTGATCTAGGTGACTAGACAAGCCAGGACAAGCCATACAGGGCCTATAGGGCAGCTTCCAGTTTCTATTTTTATTCTAAAACTAATGAGATATCAATAAAGGATTGAAATCAATAGCATAACTTGATGAGAATCCTTATTTTAAATTTTCTTTTAAAATTTATATTTATTAGACAATTGGAAAATTGCTCTCTGTGTATTTCCTAACTTTAAGGAACTGTTATTAATTTTAAGGGTGATAATGGTTTTGTGGTTATGTTTAACCAAACAAAAGAGTTTTTGTCTTTTAAAGGTTTACATGGAGAAATGTGAATGGATGAAATGAAAAGAAAACTGGGAGTCATCTGTGTATAAATAGATACATATAAATTGAGGCAATTATCTGTTTTAGAGTGAGACGAGTTAAGAAATGTATCTTGAGGAACTTTGTCAATTAAAGGCCAGAAAGATGGGGATGAGCAAAGAAACCAGACTATCTATTGAGAGGTAGAAGGAAAATCAGAGAAGCATTGTCATGGAAACCAAAGAAAGAGAGGTTTAAAGAAGGAAATAATGCAACGTTAACGCATTAACATGGCACTTGGAATATAGCAAATGTTCAACAAATACTGCATTTATTATGAAGATGATTGAGAAGCAAGTGGTACAGAATATCAAGTGATGGTAAGAGGTCAAGATACTAATCACCAGTAATCTTAAAGAGAGTAATTTCTATGGAGTGGTAGGATAGGAGCGGAAACTTCATTGGAGTGTTTCAAGGGTAAATGGGAGGTCTAGATATTGAGACAATAATTGGAGATAATTTTTTCAAGGTGTTTCACTGGCATGGGAAGGAGATAAACAAGAAAGTGGCTGAAATAAGGTTGTGATAATAAGTAGAGGCAACATTTGTGTTTATGACAGTTTGGGGGAGAAGGAGTTTAAAAGTAGGAGAGACTGAAGTGCCAGTAAAAATTCCGTAGAAAGGAAGAAAATGAAAATATAAGAGGGAAAAAGGATAAACACATTTGTTTTAAGAAGGTGGGAGACATAGGATCCAGAACATACAGGGAAAGGATTGTTCTTCAATGGACAGAAAGACATCTCTTTTATTGTAACAGGAGAGAAGGAGAAATTATATGAGCAAATGTAGGAGAGCTGAAAAGGTTCTGTTTTCATTCTCCCTTACCTGCGAAGACAGTGGAATATTTTCAGCGCACTTTTAGTGTCCAAAGCTGTAGAATTTCCTGTACTTATTGTCTTGTGCAATATTTTATATTATAGATCATTACTTTTTAAAAACTCTCTCCTTTTAAGAATATGTTTCCAGCAGACTAAAAAGTCTAAAAATAATATGATAAATGCCCATGTATTCTAGCTTAAAAGATACAAAGAAAGCATCAATTCCATTATTTTTCTCTCACAAATAATCATTATTTTGAATTAAGTGTTTATCATTCTCATGCTTATTTTTATACTTTTATTAATTACATGTACCATGAGTATATAATAAACATGAATACAGATATAATAAACATAAATACATCTTTAAGCCATATAGAATATTAACTGAACTATTTTAGTCTTTCAATGTCTGTCAGTCTGTAAGAGGTAAATTTTTTCAGTCTGAAAAGTGGCATAATTTGGTACTCTTAACTGATAGTTTAGTGAGGCATCAAATTCTAGGTTTGCAAGTCTACTAATTTTTTCTTAGCTCTTTGACGATACTATTTCCTTAACTTCTAGCTCTTAGGATTATTCCTGAGAAAGCTCTTATTCCTCTATTGCTAACGTAATTATTTCTTTGTAGGTAATCTATCTTTTATATCTGATTTCTTTCTAGATTTTATCTTTGTCATTGCAGCACTACAATTCACTGCTTTCCCAATTTCAATGTGCCTAGGATGTACTTCTTTTTATTTATTGTTTAAGGTTCTTTGACTTGAAACAGTCTTTCACCAATTTGGGGAAATTATCAACCGTTATCTCATCAAACTTGTCTCTCTTCTATCTTATCTTGCTTTCTAAATATCTTGTTAGATAATGTATTGAAGTTTCTCATTCTATCCTCATTTTTCTTAATCTATATTTTCATTCCCTATTTCTTCATGCCGTCTTCTATACAATTTCCTCAGAACTATCTTGCATTTACCAATCTCCCTTCATCAGTAACTAATATGCTGTTAGTCCATTAAGTTTTCAGTTTAATGATTTTATTTTAAATGTATAGATGTTCAATTTTCTCTTTAAATTGAATTGTCTTTATTTTTACAGTGTCTTGCTGTTTTCTTCAGGTTTTAATCTTCTTTCACTTTTCATTCTGTATATCTCCTATTTGAAATCTTATTTATCGCAGCTATGCAAATGATGCCAAAGTCTGTATCTTTAACCCAGTGTTCTCTGCCAAGCTTTAATCACGTATTTCCAATTGCCTTCTAAATGTTATTAGATGTCTTATGCCTCATGCTGTGAGGTTTATCTGACTACTCATATAACGTATCCATTCTGTGACTTATGATAGCACTCACCTGGCTTGATACTTGGCAATAGCCAGTGTAGGTTCTCTATGCGTGTGAATAGGACTGCATGTCTCTGAGTACAGGAATGGTTTTGTGCTTCTTAGAAGACTTCTGGGTACCTTTAACTCTACTACAACCACTTGAATACCTCCCAAGCTAGACTTTCTTAGATTCAACTTTCCATATTATCTCATGTATGTTCATGTTTTGACAAAAAAGATTATATCTTATATTGCTGTCCTTCATGGAACTTAGCATAGGGTTTGCTCATAGTAGATGTTTGTTAGATGATCAAATTGGTGAGCAACTAGTAAGTGGGTCCTTTTAAATTTTTCCTTGGTAACTTAAGAGCTTAAACTTATACCACATAATTTGGTGACATTGTCTACTTACTCCCATACCTCAAAGTGTCAGTTAATAACTGATACTTACTTTTGAGGACAAGAAGCTAATTGGTAGTATGAGTCATATTAACCTAAATTCCAACAATGTGGGTCAACCTGTTATCTTACTTCTCCTTTTAATCTTCATCCCAAGTCATGAGGTAATATCAGTAACTAAAGTATAATATAAAATTATCGTCAAGTTTTATTTTAAAGTGGAATGAGTATTCAGTTCTCAAAGTAAAAACATGGGCATAATGGGCAAGAAACTCTTTGAAAGAGAATAGCATTGCCAGTAGCCTCGAACTTTTATTCAGGATTAAAGGGTGTGGTGAACTAAATTATTACAGGATCTTAAGTGTAATGGGAAACAAATTATGTCATTTTGAGGTGAGGAGAGGCTTGATTTGTTGGCTAATGTCTATGGGAAGGCATGCAGATTGTGTCAAAGGCTAGGTTGTTTTGTTTTACTTTGTTTTTCATCTGAAATGTAATGCAGATTTCCCCAATAATATCAATGGTTAAACATGAAATACTACATAAAATTAATTAGATTCCTTACACATATTAAACCTGGGAAGAGAAGAGACTATTTTGTTTTTCTTTTCTCTGACTTTTATATAACGTATACATTCCTGTTGTAAAACATACAATTTCATATGGTCTCCAATTCCAACCATGTTGCTGTGAATGCCACTATTTCACTCCTTTTCATGGTTAGTAGTATTCCATGGTATATACACCACATTTTCTTTTTTTGTTGTTGTTGTTGTTGTTATACTTTAAATTCTCAGGTACATGTGCAAAACATGCAGGTTTGTTACATAGCGATACACATGCCATGGTGGTTTGCTGCACCCATCAACCCGTTATCTACATTAGGTATTACTCCTTACCCCTCCCCACCCTCCAGCAGGCCCCAGTGTGTGATATTCCCCTCCCTATGTCCATGTGTTCTCATTGTTCAACTCCCACTTATGAGTGAGAATATGCAGTGTTTGGTTTTTTGTTCTTAGGTTAGTTTGCTGAGAATGATGGTTTCCAGCTTCATCCATGTTCCTGCAAAGGACACAAATGTATCCTTTTTTATGGCTGCATAGTATTTCATGACGTATATGTGCCACATTTTCTTTATCCAGTCTATCATTGATGGGAATTTGGGTTGATTCCAAGTCTTTGCTATTGTGAACAGTGCCGCAATAAACATACACGTGCATGTGTCTTTATAATAGAATTAGTTATAATCCTTTGGGTACATACCCAGTAATGGGATTGCTGGGTGAAATGGTATTTCTAGTTCTAGATCCTTGAGTAATCACCATACTGTCTTCCACAATGGTTTACCTAATTTACACTCCCACCAACAGTGTAAAAGCATTCCTATTTTTCCACATCTTCTCCAGCATCTGTTGTTTCCTGACTTTTTTTTTCTATTTTTTTAAAGTGCGTTTTAGGTTTTGGGGTATATGTGAAGAACATGCAAGATTGTTGCATAACAACACACATGGCAGTGTGATTTGCTGCCTTCCTCCCCATCACCTATATCTGGCATTTCTCCCCATGCTATCTCTACCCAACTCCCACCCCCCGCTGTCCCTCCCCTATTTCCCTCCAACAGACCCCAGTATGTGATGCTCCCCTCCCTGTGTCCATGTGTTCTCATTGTTCAACACCCGCCTATGAGTGAGAACATGTGGTGTTTGATTTTCTGTTCTTGTGTCAGTTTGCTGAGAATGATGGTTTCCAGGTTCATTCATGTCCCTACAAAGGACACGAACTCATAGTTTTTGATGGCTGCATAATATTCCATGGTGTATATGTGCCACATTTTCCCTGTCCAGTCTATCATCGATGGGCATTTGGGTTGGTTCCAAGTCTTTGCTATTGTAAACCATGCTGCAATGAACATTCGTGTGCATGTGTCCTTATAGTAGAATGATTTATAATCCTTTGGATATATACCCAGTAATGGGATTGCTGGGTCAAATGGAATTTCTATTTCTAGGTCCTTGAGGAATCGCCACACTGTCTTCCACAATGGTTGAACTAATTTACACTCCCACCAACAGTGTAAAAGCGTTCCTATTTCTCCACATTCTCTCCAGCATCTGTTGTTTTCTGACTTTTTAATGATCACCATTCTAACTGATGTGAGATGGTATTTGACTGTGGTTTTGATTTGCATTTCTCGAAAGACCAGTGATGCTGACTGTTTTTTCATGTTTGTTGGCTGCATAAATGTCTTCTTTTGAGAAATGTCTATTCATATTCTTTGCCCACTTTTTGATGGGGTCATTTGTTTTTTTCTTGTAAATTTAAGTTCTTTGTAGATTCTGGACATTAGCCCTTTGTCAGATGGATATATTTTCTCCCATTCTGTAGGTTGCCTGATGCTGACAATAGTTTCTTTTGCTGTGCAGAAGCTCTTTAGTTTAACTAGATCCCATATATTTATTTTGACTTTTGTTACCATTGCTTTTGGTGTTTCAGTCATGAATTCTTTGCATGCCTCCTATGTCCTGAATGGCATTGCCTAGGTTTTCTTCTAGTGTTTTTATGGTTTTAGGTCTTATGCTTAAGTCTGTAATCCATCCCGAGTTAATTTTTGTATAAGGTGTAAGGAAGGGATCCAGTTTCAGCTTTCCGCATATGGCTAGCCAGTTTTCCCAACACCATTTATTAAATTAGCAGTCCTTTCCCTATTGCTTGTTTTTGTCAGGTTTGTCAAAGATCAGATGGTTGTAGATGTGTGGTGTTATTTCTGAGGTCTCTGTTCTGTTCCATTGGTCTATGTCTTGGTTTTGGTACCAGTAACATGCTGTTTTGGTTACTGTAGCCTTGTAGTATAGTTTGAAGTCAGGTAGTGTGATGCCTCCAGCTTTGTTATTTTTGCTTAGGATTGCCTTGGCTATGTGGGCTCTTTTTGGTTCCATATGAAATTTAAAGTAGTTTTTTTCAATTCAGCAAAGAAAGTCAATGATAGCTTGATGGGGATAGCATTGAATTACTTTGGGCAGGATGGCCATTTTCATAATATTGATTCTTCCTATCTATGGGTATGTAATGTCTTTCCATGTGTTTGTGTCCTCTCTTATTTCCTTGAGCAGTGGTTTGTAGTTCTCCTTGAAGAGGTCCTTCACATCTCTTGTAAGTTGTATTCCTAAGTATTTTATTCTCTTTGTAGCAATTGTGAATGGGTGTTCACTCATGATTTGGCTCTCTGTTTGTCTGTTATTTGTGTATAGGAATGCTTGTGATTTTTGCACACTGATTTTGTATCCTGAGACTTTGCTGAAGTTACTTATCAGCTTAAGGAGGAGATTTTGAGCTGAGACAATGGAGTTTTCTAAATATACAATCATGTCATCTGCAAACAGAGACAATTTAACTTCCTCTTTTCCTAACTGAATACCCTTTATTTCTTTCTCTTGCTGGATTGCCCTGGCCAGACATTCTAATATCTTGTTGAATATGAGTGGTGAAAGAGGGCATCCTTGTCTCATAGTGGTTTTCAAAGAGAATGTTTCCAGTTTTTGCCCATTCAGTATGATACTGGCTGTGGGTTTGTCGTAAATAGCTCTTATTGTTTTGAGATACATTCCTTCAATATCTACTTTATTCAGAGTTTTCAGCGTGAATGGCTGTTGAATTTTGTTTGAATTTCTGCATCTATTGAGATAATCATGTGGTTTTTGTCATTGGTTCTGTTTATGTGGTGGATTATGTTTATTGATTTGCATATGTTGAATCAGCCTTGCATCTCAGGGATGAAGCTCACTTTATCATGGTGGATAAGCTTTTTGATGTGCTGCTGGATTCTGTCTGCCAGTATTTCATTGAGGATGTTCACATCAATGCTCATCAGGGATACTGGCCTGAAATTTTCTTTTTTTGTTGTTGTGTCTGCCCATTTTGGTATCAGGATGATGCTGGCCTGATCAAATGAGTTTGAGAGTATTCCCTCTTTTTCCATTGTTTGCTATAGTTTAAGAAGGAATGGTACCAGCTCTTCTTTGTACCTCTGGTAATATTTGGCTGTGAATCCATCTGGTCCTGGACTTTTTTTGGTGATAAGCTATTAATTATTGTTTCAATTTTAGAACTTGTTATTGGTCTGTTCAGGGATTTGACTTCTTAGTTTATGCTTGGGAGGATATATGTGTCCAGGAATTTATCCATTTATTCTAGATTTTCTATTTGCATAGAGGTTTTTATAGTATTCCCTGATGGTAATTTGCATTTCTGTTGGATCAGTGGTGATATCCCCTTTATCATTTTTTATTGTGCCTATTTGATTCTTCTCTCTTTTCTTCTTTATTAGTAGTCTATCTATTGTGTTGATCTTTCAAAAACCAGGTCCTGGATTCATTTTTTTGATGGATTTTCCATGTGTCTCCTTCAGTTCTGCTCTGATCTTAGTTATTTCTTGTCTTCTGCAAGCTTTTGAATTTTTTTATTCTTGCTTCTCATTCTTTTAATTGTGATGTTAGGGTGTCGATTTTAGATCTTTCCTGCTTTCTCTTGTGAGCATTTAGTGCTATAAATTTCCCTCTACACAGTGCTTTAAATGTGTCCCAGAGATTCTGGTACATTGTGTCTTTGATCTCATTGGTTTCAAAGAACATCTTTATTCCTACCTTAATTTCATGTCATTCAGGAGCAGGTTGTTCAGTTTCCACAGAGTTATGTGATTTTGAGTGAGTTTCTTAATCCTGAGGCCCAATGTGATTTCACTGTGTTCTGAGAGACTGTTATGATTTCTGTTCTTTTGCATTTACTCGGGAGTGTTTTACTTCCAATTATGTGGTCAATTTTAGTATAAATGCAATGTGGTGCAGAGAAGAATGTATATTCTGTCAATTTGGGGTGGAGAGTTCTGTAGATGTCTATTAGGTCTGCTTGGTCCAGAGCTGTGTTCAAGTCCTGGATATCCTTGTTAATTTTCTGTCTCATTGATCTGTCTAATATTGACAGTGGGGTGTTAAAGTCTCCCACTATTATTGTGTCGAAGTATAAGTCTCTTTGTAGATCTCTAAGAACTTGCTTTATGAATCTGGGTGCTCCTGTATTGGGTGCATATATATTTAGGATAGTTAACTCTTCCTGTTGCATTCATCTCTTTACTGTTATGTAATGCCATTCTTTGTCTTTTTGATCTTTGTTGGTTTAAAGTCTGTATTATCAGAGCCTAGGATTGCAATCCCTGCTTTCCCCCCGCCCCATTTTCTTGGTAAATATTCCTCCACTCCCTTTATTTTGAGCCTATGTGTGTCTTTGTATGTGGGATGGGTCTCCTGAATACAGCACACCAATGGATCTTGACTGCTTATCCAATTTGGTGCCAGTCTGTGTCTTTTAATTGAGGCATTTAGCCCATTTACAAGGTGATATTGTTTTATGTGAATTTGATCCTGTCATTTTGATGCTAGCTGATTATTTGGTCTGTTAGTTGATGCAGTTTCTTCATAGCATTGATGATCCTTACAATTTGGTATGTTTTGGCAGTGGCTGGTACTGGTTGTTCCATTCCATGTTTAGTGTTTCCTTCAGGAGTTCTTATAAGGCAGGCCTGGTGGTGACAGAATCTCTCAGCATTTCCTTGTCTGTAAGGGATTTTATTTATCCTTTGCTTATGAAGCTTAGTTTGGCTGGATATGAAATTCTGGGTTGAAAATTCTTTCCTTTAAGAATATTGAATATTGGCCCCCACTCTCTTCTGGCCTGTAAGGTTTCTGCCAAGAGATCCACTGTTAGTCTGATGGGCTTCCCTTTGTGGGTAACCCAACCTTTCTCTCTGGCTGTCTTTAACATTTTTTCCTTCATTTCAACCTTGGTGATTCTGACGATTATGTGTCTTGGGGTTGCTCTGCTAGAGTAGTATCTTTGTGGTATCTCTGTATTTCCTGAATTTAAATGTTGGCCTGCCTTGCTAAGCTGGGGAAGTTCTCCTGGATAATATATCCTCAAGAGGGTTTTCCAACTTGGTTCCATTCTCCCCATCACTTTCAGGTACACCAATCAAACATAGATTTGGTTTTTTCACATAATCCCATATCTCTTGGAGGCTCTGTTTATTTCACTGAGTTATCTTCAGTCTCTGATATCCTTTCTTCCATTTGATCGATTTGGCTATTGATACTTGTATATGCTTCACGAAGTTCTCGTGCTGCGTTTTTCAGCTCCATAAGGTTATTTATGTTCTTCTCTAAACTGGTTATTCTAGTTAGCAATTCCTCTAACCTTTTTTCAAGGTTCTAGGCTTCCTTGCATTGGGTTAGAACATGCTCCTTTCACTCAGAGGAGTTTGTTATTACCCACCTTCTCAAGCCTACTTTTGTCAGTTCATCAAACTCATTCTCCATCCAGTTTTGTTCCCTTGCTGGCAAGGAGTTGTGATCCTTTGGAGGAGAAGAGGTGTTCTGTTTTTTGGAATTATGGGCCTTTTTGTGCTGGTTTCTCCTCATCTTCTTGGATTTAGCTCCCTTTGGTCTTTGAAGTTGGTAACTTTTGCTTGGGGTCTCTGGGTAGATGTCCTTTTCATTGATGTTGGTACTATTCCTATTTGTTTGTTTTCCTTCAAACAATCAGGCCCCTCTACTGCAGGTCTGCTGGAGTTTGCTGGAGGTCCACTTGAGACCCTGTTTACCTGGGTATCACCGGCAGAGGCTGCAGAACAGCAAAGATTGCTGCCTGTTCCTTCTTCTGGAAGCTTTGTCCCAGAGGGGCACCTGCCAGAGCTCTTCTGTATGAGGTATCTGTTGACCCTACTGGGAGGTATTTCCCAGTCAGGATACACGGAGATCAGGGACCCACTTGAAGAGGGAGTCTGTCTCTTATTTTAGAGCTGTGCTGGGAGATCCACTGCTCTCTTCAGAGCTGTCAGGCAGAGACGTTTAAGTCTTCTGAAGCTGTGCTCACAAAGACCTCTTCCCCTATGTGCTCTGTCCCAGGGAGATGGGGGTTTTTATATAAGTCCCTGACTGGAGCTGCTGCTTTTTTTTTCAGAGATGTGCTACCCAGAGAGAGAGGCAGTCTGGCTACAGCAGCCTTGCTGAGCTGTGGTGTGCTCTGACCAGTTCAAACTTCCTGGCAGTTTTGTTTACACTGTGAGGGTAAAACCACCTACTCAAGCCTCACCAATGGCAGACTCCCCTCTGCGCACCATGCTGAGTGTCCCAGGTTGAGCTCAGAGTGCTGTTCTAGCACGAGAATTTCAAGCCAGTGGATCTTAGCTTGCTGGGCTCTGTGGGGGTGAGACCCGCTGAGCCAGACCACTTGGCTTCCTGGCTTCAGTCCCCTTTCCAGGGGAGTAAATGGTTCTGTCTCGGGGGCATTCCAGGCACCACTGTGGTAAGGAAAAAGAAACTCCTGTGGCTAGCTCAGTGTCTGCCCAAATGGCCACCCAGTTTTGTGCTTGAAATGCAAAGTGGTGGGGAAGGCAAGGAATGAAATCTCCTGGTCTCCAGGTTGTGAAGACCATGGGAAAAGTATATGGGCTGGAGTGTACGGTATAGTCCCTAATGGCTTCTCCTGGCTAGGAGAGGGAGTTCCCTGACCCCTTGTACGTCCCAGGTAAGGCAACACCCCACCCTGCTTTGGCTAGCCCTCTGTGGGCTGGACCCACTGTCAGACCAGTCCCAATGAGATGAACTGGGTACTTCAGTTGCAAATGCAGAAATCACCCACCTTCTGCATTGATCTCACTTGGAGCTGCAGACCGGAGCTGTTCCTATTCGGCCATTTTCCCAGCAGTCCCAGATATACCACATTTTCTTTTTACACTTGTTGATTCATGTTCATTTCGGCCAGTTCCATATTTTTGCAATTGCCAATTATGCTGCTATAAACATGCATGTACAAGTATCTTTTCCATATAATGACTTATTTTCCTCTGGGCAGATACCTAAGAGTGGAATTGCTGGATCAAATAGTATATCTACTTATAGTTCTTTAAGGAATCTTCACACCATTTTCCACAGTGATTATACTAGTTTACATTCCCACTAGCAGTGTAAAAGTGTTTCCTTTTCACCACATCCATGCCAACATCTATTTTATTATTATTGTTATTATTATTATGGTCCAATAATTATTATGCAATATTATTATTATTATTACAGGACCAAGGTGGTATTGCACTGTGGATTTGATTTGCATTTCCCTGATAATTAGTGATGTTGAGAAATGCTCTCATATTTGTTTTAAAACTGGAATTGTAGGGCTGGGTATGGTGGCTCACGCCTATAATCCCAGAACTTTGGGAGGCTGAGGCAAGCAGATCACCTGAGGTCAGGCGTTCAAGACCACCCTAGCCAACATGGCAAAAACCCGTCTCTACAAAAATATAAAAATTAGCTGGGCATGGTAGCAGGCGCATGTAATCCCAGCTACTTGGGAGGCTGAGGCAGGAGAATTGCTTGAACTTGGGAGGCAGAAGTTGTAATGAGCAAAGGTCGTGCCACTGCACTCCAGTCTGGGTGACAAAGTGAGACTCCAGCTCAAAAAATAAAATAAAATAAAACCGGCATTGTACAATATGAAGATGTATGGCAAAATTCATTCTAATAATTTGAATTATATTTTCTTTGCTTAGAATGACATTTAAAAGGAAAAAAAATAATATATCAAAAGAAAGACCACATAATAAAGAAAAAAGTTTCATTTTAAAATCTTTTAACAGCACTTTCCTTTTGCTCTTGAACAAGGGGCTCCATACTTTCATTTTGCACTGGTCCCTGCTAATTATGTAGCTGGCCCTGTTTATCAGTCTATATACTGAAAGGAAGTGTCAGTAAGCAAGGGAGACTTTCAATTCTTGCCTTACAGCACCTTAGCAGACATTGATAGTTGCTTACCCTATAACTATTCTCTTTCTGCCTTGCTAACAGAAGCCTCGTTTTGCTCGAGATGACAATATGTGCTGTTTAAAAAATAAATATTTTAAAATAAAATACTAATTTTTATTGTTTTTGTACATTCACTGAATTTATATGTATCTGTACATATAGATATAGATATAGATACATATGTACACATTTTAGATATAGATTTTTTTACATATATAAAAAATTAAAAATTTTTTTTAGATGGAATTTCGTTTTTATTGCCCAGGCTGGAGTGCAATGGTGTCATCTCCACTCACCGAATCTCCGCCTCCCAGGTTTAAGTGATTCTCCTGCCTCAGCCTCCTGAGCTGCTGGGATTATAGGCAGATGCCACTACACCTGGCTGATTTTTTGTATTTTTAGTAGAGACGGGGTTGCTCCACGTCAGTCAGGCTGTTCTAAAACTCCCGATCTCAAGTGATCTGCCCACCTCGGCTCCCAAAGTGCTGGGATTACAGGTGTGAGCCACTGCACCCAGCCTAAAATACTTTACTTTTTAACAAAGCGCATTTCATTTATTAGTCTCTATTGCATTTATGGAGAACTAAAGGACCCGGTTCTAGCTAATGATATGTAAATAAAAGTTTGCTAGGTGGGGCTTATGAAAAAGCTGTTTTCTGTTTTTTTTCTGCTTTTGCTGATGCTGTTGTATTCTCACCGATGTGCTAGCTGTTTCCTTGACTTAAGGAGTAGGAAGTTGGCATGTACCTTTGCCTTTACTTTTCATCCTTTTCTGCCTTAAAAACAGATTTAATGCCTAGAATTACAGGAGCTATCTTGAGACATTAGGATGAAAACCACATAAGAATAGAAAGAGTGAAACACAGAAGACTGCCTACCTCTGAACTTCTTAGGGGTGAGAAAATAAATCAGTCTTTGGTTAAGTCACTATAGCTAGGTTTCTGTTACTTAACCTGAACACAGCCAATCCTTAACCAATACACTAGATAACATGAAAACTCTTCTACTACAAATACTTACAAATGCTGGGTAAAATGCAGAAAAATAAATTAATTAATTAATTATGTATACTTCAGCTTACAAAAAAAAGACAGGGAAATATTGGGTGGCAGAAATCAAAAATGAAGCTGGATACCAGGGTTTTGAACACACAATATGACCCTGTCTGGAGTGGGGAAAGGAATAAATGAGCATGGCACTTGACTGTTTAAATTCAGGTGGTGATAAATAGATTTTTTTAATGTCATACATATATATATACACCATGGAAAACTATTCAGCCTCTAAAAAGAAGGAAATCCTGTCATTTGTGACAATATGGATGAATCTGAAGGATATTATCTTAAGCGAAATAAGCCAGATGCAGAAAGCTGAATATTGCATGAGCCCACTTAAATGTGGAATCTAAAAAAGTTAAATTCATAGAAGCAAAGAGTGGAGTGGTGGTTGGCAAGGGCTGGGAGAGAGTTAGGGAATTGGATAATGTTGGTCAAAGGATATACAATTTCAGTTACATAGGAGAAATAAGTTCAAGAGATCGATTGCAAAACATAGTGAGTATACTTAAAAAACATTTTGTATTCTTCAAAATCACTAAGAACATATTTTAAGTGTTCTCACCATAAAAATAAGTATGTGAGGTAATGCATATGTTAAATCACTCAATTTAGTCATTCCAAGATGTATATATATTACAAATCAGGTTGTACACAATACAGAATATACAATTTTCATCTGCCAATTTTAATTAATTAATTTTTAAAACTACATGGTAACTAGTGATAAGATCTTGGTGCAAGCAGAAATCAGTAACTGTGAGCACACTCTGCCCTCCAACTTCAAGATCTCACATATACACATAAGTTAAAAATTCATGAAGTTCTGTACCCTCAATGAAAGGGTAGACTAGATAAAACTCACTCCCTAGTATAGTAAGAAGCTTTTCTGTCATGGTACAAGCTCTGAAAGAGAAAAAAATAAGCAAGATCTATTTCCACTGAGAATTCAAATCATGGTTTGTACTCCCACTGATCTGGGTTCAAATTTCTAATATCTGAATAATATTTCTAATATCAAATTTCTAATATCTGAATAATCCTAGAACTTCTAAGCCAAGAAAGAAATTCATATAAAAATTGCTCACTAGCCAGTGATAACCTTAGGGGTCTCTGACTGAAGAAACATTTTTTTCTAAATCACTAAAAATTAACCATTTAAAAACAAAAAAAAGCTAAAAGGAATCAACATACAAAGCAAAAGGAATCAATCCACAAAGAATAAGAGTCATCAAATATACAAATAGAATTATTAGACCCCCTAATGCAAAAGGATATGTCTATATGATACCATTTATGCAGTTTAAAACTATAACATAGTAGTACCATTTATAGACACATATAAGTTCAGTGAAAGTACAAAAACATAATAGATTTTAATCAATTTAAGAACAGTAGCTAACTCTGGGGAAGGAGTAGTGTTAAGAAAAGTCTGGAGAACTGATCCAGACTCAAGGAGGATTGAGCAACATGCCAAATGGATACAGCACATGATCTTTCTTGGCTTGAATGTTTTTGCCATAAAGATGTTGGAATAATTGGCAAAGTTTGAGTGGGGTTTCCAGACAAAGGGTATACAGAAGTTTTAGTACTATTCTTGCAACACTTTTCTTAGTTTGTAAATTGTTTCCAGTTAAAAAAATATTTTTTAAAAAAAGGATGAAAATGAGAAATAGGAAACAGTTTAAGAGAAGAAATGGCTAGGATAGAACAATTGGAGGTGGGAAATAAGAGGAAACAATCAAAGGGGACTCAGATTTCTGGCTTAGGTGATTTGGTGTGTATGATTCAACGTATCAATATAGCAAACCCAAGAAAAGAAGCAATTTTCAGGAAAAGCAAACTACAACAGACTTGCCACTGGAAATACTGAATCTGAGGATAAATAGGTAGTTGGAAATTTAGGTTGCGGGGGATGCTGTCACAGAAGAGCTTAGCACTGTAAATATCTTGATTTGATTACTTTCTTTACGGACTAAATCATTTGGGAATTCACTGTGTTGCCAGGCATGTAAACCATGAAAATATAAAAATAAATAGGAAATGGTCACTGCCCTTAAGGGACTCATATCTAGTAAGAGAAATAGAATCAGTCTGTAGGGCAGAATCAATCAATCAAAAGGTAGAGACTGGTGGAGCAAGTTCTAGAGGATGACAAGTTAGTTCTCAACCTTGGTCACACATTAAAATCACCTCTAGAGGAACTCCTAAAAGATCCTAATGCCCAGTCCACACTCTGGGACTGGATCCAGACATCAGTGGTTGCTTAAACTCTCCAGGTGATGCCAATGTGCCACCAAGATTAAGCGAGCAGTGGCTCTACTCAGAACACCTGAGACACCTATGCCTTTGAAACTTTAGCAATAATGGAGGAAAGAGTGTGGAGAGAACAGGAGGTGGAAATAAGGGAATTTGGTTGAAGAGCCTTCTGCCAAACAGAGTGATGATTTATATTTTCTCTGTAAAGAAAACCTAACAGCTGAGCATGGTGGCTCACGCCTGTAATCCCAGCACTTTGGGAGGTTGAGGCAGGTGGATCACTTGAGGCCAGGAATTCCAGACCAGCCTGGCCCACACGGTGAAACCCTGTCTCTACTAAAAATACACAAAGTTAGCCAGGCGTGGTGGTGCATGCTTGTAATCCTCAGCTACTTGGGAGGCTGAGGCAGGAGAATACTTGAACCAGGGAGGCAGAGGTTGCAGTGAGCCAAGATTGCACCATCGCACTCCAGCCTAGGAGACACAGCGAAACTCCGTCTCAAAAAAAAAGTATCAAAGGCTAAGAATAAGGCTATATGAAAATATGGTCAGTGTTTTGTGGAGAATGGCAAATAGGATTACAACTATAGAGGGTGCAAAAGGAAAAAATAACGTTGTTGTTTTCCCAAGACTGGGAACATCGAAACATTTGAGGATGAGGATTCAGGGATACCACCGTGTCCACCATTGAAGAATTTCCCCTTTAATGTTGGACACGGTGGTGTGATCCTGTTATAGAGATAACATAGGTTATGACAAATACATTTACTTTAAAAACAGCGCTCTGGAGAGAGGGTAAGTGCTTTCCCACATAAAGATCTAAAATAGACCATAAATAATATATAGGATTTTTGATTATATTTTTTCTCTTCCACATTTCTGGAAAATGAAAGAGACACGGAGTATTTCAAAGCTGGGAGAGTCCATTATATTGGAGTTACCTTAGAAAGAGGGGGCTATTTCTGTCACCACAACAAAGAATGAAACAACACAAATATTTACATGTTTTCTTTTGTCTTTACAATGCTTTTACTGCACTCGTCTTTCAACCTTTACCATCTATTGGATCCGTGACTGCTGTTTCAGTAAAACACAGAAGGCTGAATGTGAGCTCATCTCATTGCCGGCTGCCCAACCACACAAAACATATAGAGAGCATTTTCTTATTCTTAAGATGTGATAGCAACATCTCCTTCCATGCTTGTACCTGTTTTAATTCCTTTCGAGCAGAGGCTGTATCGCTAAGGCTGCTTAAGGAGTTACTTGGAATGACAGGATTTGGAGCGGATGTCACATCATACCTCACTTGTTATTAAAATTAGTCTCGCTGAATTGTTAAGGGCTATCCTGTGTCGCTGGCCGTCTTTGTGTCCTCCACATGGCACTTTGCTTTCACACAGTAGGCAAGTAGTGTTAAGGTCCCCGAAGGTTGTCAAGTAACCGGCCCGGAGCTTGAGGGCAGGACATTGTCTTCTTCAGGGTGCTATCTCCGACACTTGATTCAGTGTCTGGCACACAGTAGGCATTCAATTACGCTGAATGAATGAGCAACCAGCTCGGTGGGGGACAGGAAATCCAACTCTATTCTGTAAACGTTCGCTGACCGGCATCCAGGCCTCAGGGACCAGTGTGTCGCGCGTTGCCGTACTGTGACCAGGGCCTGTGGGTTCTAATGTCACACACATATTGTAATTCCATGCTGTAACTGCCATATTTACTCTTAAAAAGGGAAATGTGGGTCCTGTTTGTTCTGGGTTCTCAGAGGTTAAGTACAAGCTTAAAGTGGTGCCGAGACTCTGCGGCTCGCCCTGGCCGCTTCCTCCACAGAAGGCGGGCGGAGCTCCCGGCGCGCCCCGGGGCTGGGCCGCCGCAATCCTCAAGGGGTCGCTGTTCCCGCGATAATCTCGAGAAAGGCTCCGCCCCGCGGCCTGCTCTCGATTTCCCCATTGGGACGCGGCTCCACACAGTGGGGTCGCCCGCCCATCTCGGGGTCGCCCGTCCGTCTCCGGTTCCCCTGCGGGGCCCGAGGCAGACGTTAGCAGCCGCACTACCGGTCGACACACCCAGCCTTGAGGCCGCCGCCGCGGGCGCTAGTTCTTCTCCCTTGCCCCGCCTTCCTCCTCCCCCCTCACGGAAACCACAGCTGCGGCTGCGGGGCTGGCGCCGCCTCCCTCCACCTACCACGTCTGCCCTCGCCGCTCTAGCCCTGAGCCCCAGCCCGGCCGCGGCGCCTCCGCCTCGCGGCTAGGTCAGCCGGCTCCGCCCGGCTGCCGCCCAGAATGAACATCATGGACTTCAACGTGAAGAAGCTGGCGGCCGACGCGGGCACCTTCCTCAGTCGCGCCGTGCAGGTACCTGGTGCTGGGGGGAGAAGGGGCGGCGGCACCCGGGGAGGTTGAGGGAGGGACCCCAGCCCGACGCGGCGTCCCTGGGCCTCGCCGACCACTCAGCTGGCCTGCTGCGGCCAGAGGCCTGGGAGATGCGCACGGCCTGGTGCCCCCGGGCCGGGCGGCGGTTTTCTGCCCGGCTCCTGCCCAACCTCTCCCCGGGAAGCGACGCGGGGTGGGGACGGAGCTGGGAGCTTCCTCCAATCCCTGGAGGACACTGAGGCTGCACTGTCCGCCTTTCTGATCTCACGATGCCAGTGCTTATGTGGCCTCCACCCCGGGGCTGGCGGAGGCTTCCGAGTCGGTTGGGGTAACCGAGACACAGGCCATTCTTGCGCTACCCCCACCCTTTCCTTTCGTCTCTCACCCTCCCCTCCGAGTCCAAGAAGGGAGTTTCCTTTTCCTGCCCCTCAACCCAGAGAGCTGCCAACACAGTTCCCTCCAGCCCTTTTTCTCCCTGCAAGGACTGTCCTAGGCTTGGCAGCCCGCGGGGGAAATGGAGATAGCCAGTTGGCGTTCAGACTTTGCCAAGGCCACGGGAAAGCTAGGGTTGGGGGATTCTCACTCTATTTCAAAATGGGAAGCACCGGCTGTAGATCAAGGAGAGATGCGGGGAGATTCATGCTGTTAGGACTGTAGTCACAGTAGTATGTTTCACATATGCTTTAAGGGAAAAGTTGACTACCTCTCGATATTCTGCAATCAAGGAAGTGTCGGTACTAAGGAACTTGGACCGTTTCCAGCAGTCATCACCCACATTATGCCAACTCAGAAAATCTGTGAACAGATGTTAATTTCACAACATGACTTATAAACAATCTGGTGTTTAAGTTAATGGCATAGTCACGGTAGCAACAACATTCTCTTTTGTGAAAAGAAAACAAAAATAATTTTCTAATATGCATACCATATTGGTGCTGAAGTGTATATCTGTTCTGTTGCTTCACTACTTTCCTGGTCTTTGCCCCAATTTTGTTGGCACAGTTGATCCTACATTGTACTATCCCTGGCAAAAAATGGTAGAGCTAGAGCAAGGTAATAGCTGCTTATATTATGAAAAACCTGTCAAGCACTTTACAATGCAGTTGACATATTATCTCCAGTCTTTTCCATAACTTTGCCAAATAGATGTTATTAACCCGTTTATGCATATGAGGAAGCAGTCTTACAGAGGTTAAGAAACTTGCACAGCTAGTAAATAACCAGGTGCTTGCTGTCTGACCTTGTACTCCAAGCTGCTTTTCTTCCTGGATAAGCATTCCAGATTTAAGATAGCTAGAATAATAGAATGTTATGGCCTAGAGAGACCTTAAAAATCATCTGGTACAATGTGATCATTTCCATATCAACAGCAAGTAACACTTCAGAGATGGGAAATTTCCTTCCAGCTTTTGATTTCTGAGTTCTAAAATCTGCATGGTGAGTAATAAGCTAGCTGCCTTAACCCTTTTCTTCCCTTCCTTCCCTAAAATATGATATGTTGTAAAGACATTGAACCTTTATAGTTAAAATGGTGTTTTGATTTAAATCCACCGGCTTCTAATAGTGAAAGACTAGGTGCAAGAAGAATGAGCGACTGAGGATCTGAAATGAATTTTGATGTGTGAGACATTTCTATGCTTTTAACGTTGTCTGCAATAGAGGACTAGAGCCTTGGATATTTTTGTTTGTTTTAGTGCTCATTACCTATATAATTGTAGATGCTTAATGAAGATTTGACACTGTATAATGCCACTCTTTTAAATACAATTAGATATGTTTCAGACATAGAACTCACACTCCTTAAAGAGGACACGTTTACTAGAATTTAGTCTGATTTAAATTGTGGATAGACTCAATTTAAAAATTAAATCTAGCAAACTTCTCAAAAGGTGTACTTCCCAAAGAATCTTAATTCTTTGTTTCAAATTCTTTAGAAAAAAGTTTTTAAATTTATGCTAATCTGTTAGCTATCAAATAATTTTCTTTCCAGTATTAAATATGTAAGTGCCTACTGCATGTCTGCTTATGACTACTGTGGACACTGGTGATACAGCGATGAATAAAATCCACAAAGTGTCTGCTTCCTGGAGCTTCCATTGTAGCAGAAGTTAAGCTTGTAAATATATCAGGTGATGATAAAAAATAAAAAAATAAAAACATGGCCAGAAGCATAGAATAAAGACAGGGATGGTGGTGTTATCATATTGTATAGACACGATGGTCAGGGCCAGTCTTTCTGATAGAATGAAATTCAAGAGAGACCTCAAGGAAGTGACAGACCCAATTGTTTTTTTTTTTGGAATAAAAGAATTTCAGGCAGCAGGAAGAAGTACAAAGACTGAAGTTGCAGGGGTATTAGGGAGACCAATGAGGGACCTGTGGCCATAGTACAGGTAAAAGGCGATTGTGACTTAGATTACAGTGGTAGCAGGGAAGGTTCAAAATTATCCAGTATTGGCTGTCAGACTGGCTCTGAGGTATGAGAGAAAGATGAGTCAAGGATGACTCCCAAGGTTTTGGCTTGAGCCATTTACTGAGGGAAAAATTTAGGAGAAACAGGCTCCTTTAATGTGTCTTTTTATAATGTGTGTAATTGATAGAGATATATACTGAAATGTTTATGGATAAACTTATACCATATCTGAAATTTGGTGTGTGTGTGTGTGTGTGTGTCTGTGTATGTGTTTGAGATGGAGTTTTGCTCTTGTTGCCCAGGCTGGCGTGCAGTGGCTCCATCTCGGCTCACTGCAACCTCTGCCTCCCGGGTTCGGGTGAATCTCCTGCCTCTGCCTCCCAAGTAGCTGGAATTACAGGCATGTGTCACCACACCTGGCTAATTTTGTATTTTTAGTAGAGATGAGGTTTCACCATGTTAGTCAGTCTGGTCTTTAACTCCTGACCTCAGGTTATCTACCTGCCTTGGCCTCCCAAAGTGCTGGGATTACAGGTGTAAGTCACCATGCCCCGTTGAGATTTGCTTTTAAATATTTCAGAAAAAAAAAAAAGAAGTCACTGAAACAGTATTAGCAGAATGTTGATAGTTGAGGAAGACTGGTTATTGGTTCATGAGGTTTCATTATCCTATTATACTCTTGTACATGTTTGACATTTTCCATAGTACTTTTTAAAGATAAAATTTGTAAGAAAAAAAATAGATGCTTTTAAAATAGAACATGTGAAATTTGGAATGCAGTATGGTAATTTTCAACAAAACACCGCTTTCTCATCTCAGTATTTATTTCTTTACTGAGTTCCTACATTTAATTGCGTTGACATCAGTGTAATGCCAAGGTACCAAGTTTCATGCTAAGAATAGCTTAAGAGCTATGCCAATATCTCTTTATAAGCAATAAGAACAGTAGAGAGATAATTAAACAATTCACATTTATAAATAATAATTTTTATTCAAATCAAATTGTTCTTTAAGGAATATACTATTCTTTGGTTGGCCAATTGTCACACATTGTTTTCCATTTTACTTAAAAATTTCTAAGTTAAAAATTAAACATGTTTCTTGTTTTAAAAAAGGTCAGATCAAACTAGCAAAGCATATAGATGAGTCCCATCACCACTCCACTTCTCTCCTTTTAAAATTTGTTTAGAAGCCTTGGTACTTTCAAAAGAATGTTTAAGTAGAATGTATAAATGAGTAGGAATATTTATTCTTAACTAGACCATTTGGGTGCTTATTTTTAAGTTCCTCAAGATGGTAAAATACAAAAGTATCAGGTAATTTACCCTTGCTTAATTGTTATTTAACTAGCGTTTTAAAAGCCATTTATTCTTAGAATCCATCTTTTCAATCCAAACTTCTTAGTTGAGCATTACATACTCCCTTACAATCTGTTCCTTTCTCTCACTTGTATAAACACTGTTTTTCAAATTATTTTCTAATTTCCAAAGTATCTTGTACTTATTTTAGGCTTTTATTCATATAGTTAAACTCCTCGAGTGTCCTATTCTTTCCTTTCCTTGAGTTACAACTTTATTCATCTACAAAATGGAGAGAGTAAAAATAAAGAAAATTTTTGAAGATATAACTTCAAGTCCATCTCAGCTGAGAAGGCTTAGATCACAAAAGCTTGCTGTGAAATCCTGAATCATTTTCTATTCTGAGTGATTATGTGGCACTTTTCTTCTAATGAACTATTATATTAGATCTCTTGGAACTCTAAAATTCTGTTACTTTGACTTTCACATCTTTAATAAGTCTATGTGCTAAGGCATCAAATCTGTTTCTTACTGTCCTCTCACAACATCTAATATGGTTCATCTTAACTTTTATGTCATTTTAACCAGGCAAATTACTATCCATTATGCAAAGTTTAATCTTTGAAAGGCAACAATAAGCATGTTAATAACGATATCTTTATCAGTATTTTCTAACATTATATTTGCTGACCTTGAAGTTAACTAATACCAGTATAAATAACAAACTGTTGAACCTGTATTTAAATTGAGCACCTCCTAGATGCTTGGCATTGAAAGATACAAAGCTGAATGAGTCCCTGTTTCTGCCCTCAAAGACTTCATAATAATAGTCTCGAATTTGTCACTGAATATTCTTTGTAGTAAATAGCCATTTTGTGAATAACTCTTAATTTGATAAATCTTTCAAGTGGATAAAGGAACAAGAGATGTGTTTTTAATTCAGAATTCTTACTGAAGCAAAACTTTGCTCACCATCATTAAAATAAGAGCATATACTTTCTGAAAAGAATTTTTCAAATCAAGTTATTTAGGGAGGGAGTTCATTTTGATTTTCTAACATTTCCTGTAAACTGATTTTTGAAGTTGTACTATGAATTTCATGAACACCAGCTATTTTCTAAGGAAAATAGTTTTTAAAGTATAATTTTGAGCTTGGCCTTGATCTCCCATTTATTTCAGCAAGCGTCATGGTGTGTCTAAGCTTAGGATGTAAAGATAAATATGCTGTTGCCATTAACTAGCTCCTGTCAGACCCTCCGTGGAGTTCCAGCTTGGCCAAACAACTCTCTCAAGCGCTTCTCAAATCCTATTTCTTTTACAGAATTCAAACTGTGACAACTTCACCATGTTTCTTAAATTCTAATAAGTAAAACATGTCACATTGGAAAGTCATACTTTTTTTGTTATATAAAAGCTCTGCATGTTTAGTGTTATTTAAAACTGTTTTCACAGCCTTTCGTGCTATTGGCATTACTTTAGTAGATAGAAGATAGTTTGTTAACCTGACGTTAAAATTTTCACTTACGTACTACATGAGTAAGGTAATTAGAAAATTTATAAAACTTTTCAATTTGTCATATTTCTTGAAAGTATTTTTTAAGGTAATTGCAGAGCTACAGATGATCCTATACTCTTAACCACACCCAATTGATGTGCTTCTAGTTGGTTCGCTACTATATTTTAAATGATCAAACACCTAAGTCAATTACTCCAACTTAATGGTAGAACTTCAACACAGTTCATATATTTGAAGCAAAACTCCGGCTTAGTGAGGTAACAGTAATAGCAGCTGAAATTCCTAAATGGGCCAAAGAGGAAAGTAATGCAGCATGCACTTAAACCAAGTGATACATATTTAAATAATTATGAATGAGTTTAGAACAGTGGTTCTCAGTCTTGGCTGCACTTAAAATACTTGGGAATCTTTATAAATGCCACTTCATAAGCTGTACCTCGGTCCAATTAAATTAGAATCTTAGGGATTAGATCAGACATCTGTTTTTTAAAGCTCCCCAAGTAATTCTAAAGAGCAGCCAAAATTGAGAACCAATGGAGAAAGATCCACCTTTTGGTTTACTAATACATTATTCAGAGCCTGTGTTATATATTTTCCAAGAAAGTTAGATTACTTTTAGAGTATTACTCTTAACCCAAAGAACTGGTGATTAGAGTTTTCATTAAATAGATGTCTTTGATCACACACCCATTTTACTTGTCTTTTTTTTCCTAAAAGCAAAGTTTGGAATCCAGGCTCCTTATTTAATAATGTAGATTATGTGTCTATCCTGTAGTAAAGGAAAGATTACAGTGCCTGGTATAATATAGCTGACTTAAAGACAATTCTTTTTGTAAAGCAATATTTAGAGAAAATATATAAAGGAGAGGGGATTAAACTTTCTGTCTTATACCACTTTGCCATATTACAAATGAAATATGAAAAAATTATATATCGAATTATATTTTAGCGAACATTTGGGTTTATTAAGAAGATGACTTATTTACAGTCTGCCTTTTATTCTAGGTTATTTACACAAAAGTTATTAAACTATACTGATATGCTTATAGTCAACTAGTTTCTGATTAACACCTGTCATCAAGAGATTACAAAATCAGTAATGATTTTTGACTTGAAGATGTTGAAAACTAAAATTTTTATGGTTATTTTAAAATTTTTTGGTAACTAGGAAAGGGATCTTTTTTAAAAAGAAATAATTAATAGGTCTTTTGTCCTTCTCAAAATGTGCCATTATTATAATTTTGTTTGCGTTAAGGCAGTATTGTCCTAGTAGATCATAAAATCCTTGAAGGTAAGAAGCACATTATATGCTGATCATCTTGCAGTTAGAAGAAAATATATATAAGCCATAAATATTTTGATTCGTAATTTAAATCTTAATTTAGTTGAGATAGCTCATAATTTCTGTAGTAGATGCATTATTTACAGTGCTTTAGAGAAAATGTATTAAATACTGTATTATTTTGTTATCTTAATACACTGTACCTTCTGATTAATTATGATAAAAACCTTTTTGCTTCCTCAATGATAAAATTGTGGGAAATACTATGCCTTTTACAATTATACATTTAAGTAATAAGATTTTAATTTATAATTTTAATTTTAAAATATGATAGCATTAGCAGAGTCCTTATTGTGTGTCCTCCCCACTTTATTCATTCATGATAGGTTTTAGTTTACCCTTAATTTGGTGAATAATTATTGAATATCTTATAGGAAGCAGATATGAACAGGAGGAGAAAGCTGTCCAGAGTGCTGTAAACAGACATTGGGGAAGGGAAGCACAGACTATGATTGAATAATAGTAATAGAAATAGAATATATTAATTTTTGAAATCAGCAAGTATTTACTGGAAGGGTAGTATAGCATAATAAAACTATGACTCAGATGTGAGATTGAATCCCAACACTGACACCTTGGACAAAGTGTTTAATCACTCTGAGCCTCAGTTTATTAACCACTAAAATTATGATTCTTACCTATATTCTAAGATTCTTTCGAGTATTTGATGTAGAATGCACAGCTTAGTTAATGGAATTTTTGAACATACACTAAGCCTTGACACAGAAGTATAAGAAAGATGTAAATGGTCTTGTTGAAAAAATAAAACATTAAAAAAAAATTAGAAAATAAAACAAAACTATATATGATGTGCTGAAATGTGAAACATAGAAACATTCTTCATGTGACCCTTCCTACAGTACTGCTATTTGCCCAACAGGTTTTCTGTAATCAGACTAGCTCACTCATGTGTAAGGGTTCCATATATATTCTGAACTAGAATAGTTTAAAAAAAAAAAATACTAATTGTGTGTGCTTATATCAGTTAACATATATTCTTTCTTCCTCAGACTCATACAAATAAATTACTTAGTGCAAATACTCATCTTTGCTCTGTTATACTTTCATACTCTTTTCACTAAAAGAATGTATATTTAATGATATACCTGGGAAGTAGTATCATGAGAGTCACAAAGAAAATTTTAAATAATTAAGCAAACAGGCCATTTTACCTGAAGATTGAAATGCTTTATTTTCCAAATAATTACCTTTCTAATTGCTGATTTTCCTGAAATACTGTCAGGAGAAAACTTGCCCTGAACCCCAATATGTATCGGATAAACTCAGTGACTAATTTATTTTATATTTATTTATTATTAATTTATTAATTTGAGATAGGGTCTGGCTCTGTCACCCAGGATGAAGTGCAGTGGAGTGCAGCTGGGACTACAGGTGTGCACCACTATACCTGGCTAATTTTTTGTATTTTTTTTTGTAGAGGCGTGGTTTTGCCATGTTGCCTAGGCTGGTCTGAACTCCTGAGCTCAAGTGATCTGCCTGCCTTAGCCTCCCAAAGTGCTGGAATTACAGGCGGGAGCCCCTGCTCCTGGCCATAAATACTGATTTTAAATTATTCATCTGTTAATTTTTCTATTAATCTGTTCTTGATTATTAACTATAAAGGATTTCTACAGAGAAATTAATATTTAATATGTGTGAAAGTGGTACCAATTAGCTTATAGAAATTGTGCAACTGAAGATAAATCATGGACTATACTCTTTCCTTAGATCCTAACGTAGTTCATACCATTCAATCACAGGTCGTTTGTTACCTACTCAGAGATGCTGTTTCTCTAACTACCCCCATCTCACACTCCTCAAACTCCTGCTCCCCTGTCTAGGCCCAAGTTGCCCATCCCTCCCCCACTGAAGCCTTCCCTGTTTCTCCTGCTCTCCCTCTCCCTGAAGAATGAATTCTTTCTCTGTATTTGAATTTATGTCACTCAGAAGCAATAAAACCAACCATGTTGGCCCTCTCTTTACTATCTCTGTATCTTTATATCCTTATTATCAGATTATTTATCTATTGTCTGTCTTTGCCATTAAAATATAAGCTTCCTAAGAACAGAAACCATGTCTGTTTTGTTGGCTGCTGAAACGCATGTATTTAGAAGAGTGCCCAACACATTCATAGGTGCTTAATAAGTATTTGTTGAAGGAATAAATGAAATATACAAACAAATGGATATACTTGCTTATTAAAGGGAAATCTGTGCATGCGGTTTCAATTTTTAAAGTGCTAAGTGAAGAATTTTTTTGAAGATCATTTTTTATAGATGATGTTCACCTGAGTGAAAGGTAGTTCCTTTCTTCCCTTCCTATTGGTTGCTTTATCTGGGAGTTATTTTAACTAGCCATTGGTGGTAGACCTTGAACATATAAAAGTCTAGTAGGAGGTCTGTTGCTTAGAATCTTCAGGGATCTGTAAAGAATACCGGGTTCTCTTTTAAGAATGAGGTTACAGGAGAGAGATCCAAGATGGCCGACTAGCAACAGCTCGGGAATGTAGCTCCCAGTGAAAGCGCAGAGAACGAGTGGACACTGCACTTTCCGACGAGTTTTTGTTGCCCACAGACCGGGAGATTCCCGGCGGAGAAGCCACGTGGGTCACCAGCGCGACTCTTTTGGCCGGCGCGGCTCTTTTGCCGGCACCCAGCGCGGCGCTTCCCAGTGCGGAGTATACGGGACGGACGGGCTCCGCTGGTCCCATCCCCACAAGGAAAACAGCAATTGGAAGCGCTGAGGACTGAGAGTTTCACAGCAGGCGCAGCGAACCCGGGAAGGTCTGGCTTAGAGGGGAACCGGCGTCCGCCAAAGGATAACTAAGAAACCGAAAAACTTCATCACTGGGCGGAGAGAGATCCAAAATGGCCGCGTAGCAGCAGCTCGGGATTGTGGCTCGCGGTGAGGGCGCAGAGAG